>VXAK01020773.1:6028-19511 GCA_013399435.1 Arenaria interpres
TTTACTTACTTATTTCTCTCCTCTTTTTTTTTTTTTTTTTTGTGGCTTCCCCATCAGATAAGAATATCTTTCCCTTATTTGACTTGCAGTAGTTTTTGGGATTTAATCATACAGTGTTTATACAGCTCTTTAAACATTCAGTGAAAAGTGACAGAAATGGTCAAGGGTCTTGGGAAAAAAAAAATGATTGAAAAAATATAAGGATTGATTATGCTCAAGAAGAGGATGAAAGAGGTGACTTCAGAAATGTATACGGAAAAAACGGTAAGAGAATTTAGAGCAAGAGTTTGTGTTCCCTCTGCCTAAGACAAAGAAATATTCAACTATATGAAAAGATGACAAACAGACCACAAACAAAAGTATACATTTTTCATATTAGGATTAAATAGTGGAACCCATTGTTAATGAAAGTTGTTTAAAAAAAGCTACCACAAACTTAGCAGTTGTAAATCTGCTGCTTTGGGACTTTGGAAAATCTCTAGCTCTGCAGCTATGAGCATATGACCAAACATTGCAACATTACTGTAGTTTCTGACCCTGCCTATCCCTTGAACAACAGTGTTTCAGTTTATGCACACTGTAGCCCAGACCAGTGGTGACCGACTGATATTGGTTCACTAAGCCCACTTTATTTTATCACAGGCTAACAGCTCAAGCATAGTTGGATCTAGCAGCTGACCGTTTATTTATTTATCTGAGAACATGCAATCTGTACCCATGCCTTTAGAAATCCAGTTATATTCAAACATTGTTAGTAAAGTATCCCTCTGTCCTGTTCATTCACCTCTCTCTGCCGGAGACACCGGAGTTAAATCCATGACCTTTGAAGCCAAAATGGTACAATATGTCCTAGATATTAAATATTATGGATATGAATTTTGAAATGTTTGACATTGATGCTAAGCTTAATTCCAGTCTGACTGAAGTTAACATGAGATAAAAAGATAAAACAGGTTTTGATATCAGAATACAGATATTTCCTGCAGCCTCTTGCTCTAGGCATCCTCTTCTGAAGAGAAGGATACCAGCCAATAAGACAAGACACAGACACTATTGGGAATCTAGTTATTAAGAACACAGACATGAAAGGTGTCACCAGGAACTACATGGAGACTTGCTTCCTTGCTATGTGAAATGACAAAGTTCATGAAGCATCCAGTCCTTAGCACTTAAAAAGAGAAACTACACCAAAAAAAAAAGTAACTCAGAAATAAATAAAACAATGAGCAGTTAAATATGTAAAATACCTGCAGATGACATCGAGATCGTTTAAAGACATAATACCTAGACAAAGACATTGACTCATGCTTCCCCTTTACCACTTCCTTTTACTTCTTCTCCTTCTTCTATTTCCCAGGAAGCCAAACCAAACAAATAAAAAAAAAATGTTGAAGACAACACCACTAGATATCAGAAAGATATATACAAGGAAATATAAGAAAGACAGCTTAGTGTCTAACAATTTACATATACTATCACAACAGGATAGGCCAAAGGGCTAAGAAGCAGCTTACCAGTTTTAATACCTTTAATAATAAAAGTCTCCCATACTGGAAACTGTAAAACAGAAAGCCAGAAGAGCTGATAGATGATTAAGTGGTAAAAGGACCAATCAGTGAGGCTAAGGTTATTGCAGAAACATTAAACTAATTATTTGTATTAGTATTGATATTCGTAGTGGTGGTACGACCAAACAAAACTCACACCAAACCAGGGTCAGGATCCACATTCAGAGATTTTAAAACAAGTAAAACCCATAGAAAACACAAAACAAAACTCAACAAATTGAACAACAGTCAGTCAGTAGGATCAGAGAGTTCTGCAGCAATTTGATTTCTGTGTTCAGTCATAACACCTGGTTAAATATAAATTCCTATGTGTAAAACAAACTTGGTGGCAGAGGAATGAAAGATGTCAAATTCCACATTGATACTTAAGCATTGTTTCAGAGGTGAAACTGGCAAATACAGGTATGGCAAATTTCTGTACCAACCTATCTGAAAGGAGTTATAACTGTTAGTACAGACATTCTAGTTAACCAACAGAGTTCTATCATAATTAAGCGGAAGCAATCTAGGGATATGACACACTTCACAGTGTATTTCTTCTACTGTTCCAACAAGCATTTTCATTTGGACTATGGAGCTGATATAACATGCTTGGCCTTCTGGAAGATTTTGATGAGACAGCTCACCAAGACAAATACAGCAATTAAAGTGTAGCAAGATATAAAAGAAAGTCAACTTCTAAATGAATACTGATGTAAAAGTTAGAAAGCAAAGGACTGGAATAAATGGACAATTTTCACAGTGAAAAGATATTATTAACAGTGTTCATATCCTTCTATGTATTTCTTGTGGAACCTACCAGAAAGGGATTAGGTAAAGACACAAAACAGATCAAAAATTAATATTGAGAATAATAGATCACATTAAATATATAGCTCAGGAATTTCTTGATAAACTACTGATTGCCAGAAACATGTAGTCCTTTGATTAACTGTTTCTTCTGCGGTTTTCCTTGGCATTTCCACTTCCCATTCATGAGTTACTGAGATGGACTTTGGCCTGGAGCAGAGTTGCAGTTAAATTTTATAAACTAGGTATGGAAAACAAGTAAAACAAATAGTAAGTTTTCTCAGTGCAACTCTACTCGTACATCTATCAGCCAAACAAAAATCATGCCTTTTGGCACCCTGACTCTACTGAAATCACTAGCATAGACATATCCTGCTGTTGACACCGGAAAGGATATAAATTTCCTAGGGTAAGTAGATTTATATAGGCGTAAATTAATCATACTATGACTGTATCTGTTCAATCAATTTAATTACTATAAAATAGTTCCATAACTGCAATAAAACCAAAATCAACAGAAAGAGATTCTTTACCTAGTTCCAGGCCAACTGAGAAGTGTTCATGTGATTTTAAAAAATTCTTTGTGGCATATCAAGTAAATGTCTGTGCTTTCCTTTCAATAATCTCTTGAATCCATCTAGCATAAGTGGAAGACTCTCCAAAGGCTTTCTAAATACGCATACTAAGACTGAATTGTTCACTCTGGTCTTCCTACACACTGTCAATTAAATAAATGCTCTCATTCCTTATCATTGAGGCTTTTAGGAATTGTGGGCCCTGAAATGATTCCCCAGTGCCTCCAGTTTATGACATCATTCTCCACTAGTTTATTGGATACACCTTTTAAATCCAATTTGGTTTGATTTTTCCCTCTAGCTTAAGACAGATATAGATTTTTCTACCATCTGTTCCATAGATGTCTCAAATAACAAAATGTTAGGGAAAATATGTAATCTCTGAACATTTTTGTTTGTTTAGGAGGCACAAGGTGTTTAATTTTTCTCAGTACGTTGCAAAAGAGCCGAATCAATCCCAAGGATGAGCTATATCCATGAGTATGGGTAACATACCAAAAAAACCCCACCCCATTCACTGTCCCCTACTATCTGTAAATGGCAGTGTTTGCTAATGTTTTGATTTCTTGGGCAACTTTCCCTCTGCAGGGCCTAGTTCCAAAGCAGAAAATACATGTAAGGGTCTGCAAACTGAAAAAAACCTCAGCAGTATAAAAATCATTGCATCTTAAATGGAGAAAATAAAAACAACCTTGAAATTAAATGATAGCTTTCAATTAGTATTTTTCATTAAAGACATAATATCCTTGTTTCTTTCAGATAAATTGAATAATTACAGAATATCAAGCTAAAAAACCTCAAATGTTGAAAAGACAATAAATACTTTTGCATAACCTAAGTTCCACACTTGTTAAAGTGCTATAATGAAATTTCAGTCATTAAAAAGTATTCTGAACAGTGCCTAACAGGTCCCTTGAGGATGCTGACCATGCAGGAACCTTTTGAGAGAGAACTGAAAGAGGCATTAAAATATCTTTATTCTACTACTCAATGTGGGAGACGGGAGGACTGTGGCAGGAGGCAAAAATCCCATTAAGGTGTTAAGATTTCCTCTAAGCCTGATTTTTAAATGCAATTCAAGGGTTTCTGACTCAAAGTTTTAAGATACTTGAAAACCTTTCACAAAGGATAAGTGCAGAAAGAGTAAGAATTAAGTTATGTTATCTGTGAGAATCACTTGAGGAGTTAGCTATAATTGTTTTGAAAAAAATATGCACAAAATTTATTATATAAATATTTTTACAGCTAATTTTTTAGTGATCCTCGTGCAGTTTTCAGAGTGTTACCAAACTACTTTCATCAACGAAAATAGGTTCCAAAATAAGCTCTGGAGTTTGCTTTAAAAGACTTCTCATGTAAGATTCGTAGAATAGTTTGGGTCAGAATGGACCTTTAAAGGTCATCTAGTCCACACCCCCCTGCAATGAGCAGGAACATCATCAACTAGATCAGGTTGCTCAGAGCCCTATCTAACCTTGAATGCTTCCCAAAGCAAGGCATCTATCACCCCTCTGGACACCCTGTTCCAGTGTTTCACCACCCTCATTGTAAAAAACTTCTTCCTTATATCTAGTCTAAACCTATCCTCTTTTAGTTTAAAAACATTACTCTTGTCCCTTCCAAACAGGCCCTGATAAATAGTTTGTTCCCATCTTTTTTATAAGCTTCCTTTCAGTATTGAAAGGCTGCAATAAGGTCTCCCTGGACACTTCTTTTTTGCAGGACAAAGCCTGTCCTTATAGGACAGATGTTCCATCCCTCTCATCATTTTTGTGGCTCTACTCTGGACATGCTCATAGATCCATGTCTATCCCTTGCTGAGGGCTCCAAAGCCAGACACAGTACTCCAGAAGGGGTCTCACCAGAGAGGAGTAGAGTGGGAGAATCACCCCCCTTTGACCTGCTGACCAGGCTTTTTTTGATGCAGCCCAGGATGTGGTGCAATGTTTCCCTTTTTCCAAGGGACCAGAAACCAAGGACTTCACCTGACTTCCATGACTTTTGAAATCTCATGGAGAGTGGCTTTGCAACTACAGAAGCCAGTTGCCTAAGGACTCTGGGATACATTTCATCGGGTCCCATAGACTTATGTATGTTCGGGTCTCAAACCTGATCTTCTCTTACAGTGGGAGGGACTTCCTGCAGTCTCTCCCTTGCAGTCCATCACTCATGTGAGAAGAGAGGTGTCCAGTGACAACTGAGGCAAAAGAGTTGAGTACCTGAGCCTTCTCCTTGTCCATTGCTACCAGTATGCCAGTCATCTCCATAAGACTTCAGGTGTGCTGCAGTATAGCCAGCACATCTCAGAGCAACAGGCTGAGGGCCCTTACTAGCATCCCGTCCCTCTAACCTTGGCATGTCATCTTACATCTTGTCACAGACAAGCCTGGTATTATCCCCCTCCCCCTTCGAGCTTGGTTAAAGCTCCGTTAGCTTGTGAGCAAAAACCCTCTTCCCCCTTTGAGAAAGCTGAATCCCATCTAACAGCAGCAGGCCTGGTGCCACGTAGGCCATCCCATTATTGAAAAATACCAAAATTACATCAGTGACATTAGCCACGGAGCCATGTATTAGTAGACCAGGGCCTGACTGTTTCTTCCAATGCCACTGCCCAAAACTGGAAGGAAAGAAAGAAAACCAACCTTTTCTATAGATTCCCATACCACCCATCCCAAGGCCTTGAAGTCTCTTTTGATTGTCCTTGGACTGCGCCTTGCAGCTTCATCACTACCCACATGGAGAAGAAGTAATGGGTAATAGTTTGAAGGCTGTACCAGGGTAGGAAGTTTTGTAGTGATGTCCTTAAGATGGGCCCCAGGGAGTCAGCAGACTTCCCCAAGAGGAGGGTCTGTCCAGCATATTGGACCCTCTGTTCCCCTCAGAAGGGAGTCACCTACAACTATGTCCCATCTTTTCTTCCTCGTGAAGATGGTTGTGATATGGTGCGTAGGCCTTCTGACCCTGGCAGCACCTCTAGTGTAGACTAAGCTNAGGCCCTCTGGCCCTGGCAGCCCCTCTGGTGTAGACTAATCTTTTACAACTTTAAGGTATTTTTTTTTTTTTTCGCTCTAGGTCAGTCTGGTTTTCATATATAGTTCAGCTGATTATAGAACTATGATTTTAATGTAAGAGTATTGGCAGGTTAGTTCAACTATTTCTACATCCAATCCAAACATGAAGTAATGTGAAACTAGACAAGCATGTTTTTATTGGGGGATTTAAAAGTCCAAAAAAAAAGCACTCCTCCCATCAGCTCCTGGTGTTTAAAGATGTTTTGAAGAACACTTGCTAGAGCAGCAACTGCTGATACTCTCATTGGCATTCTGGAAAGCAAAGCAACTATCCTCTGCTGATGGAAAAAGCATCTCTGTGGATTCTTCCCACTCTGGGCCACCTGATATATTTCACATTTTATATATCCTATGAAGAATGACATTCATATGAAAGATAACTTTTAGCCTTTGATAGTCTAATCCTTCCAAATACACTCAAGATTTCATACACCTCAGTGATCCCCCAAGGAACAAACTGAAGAATAAAAGATACTGCTTGAACAAGAATGCAAAGTGACAAATATAGCTATCATTTGTCAGAGCTAGCTATACCACAATAAGAGAATTCTCAAGAAGCGGTTGTGCCATGTTATTAGCCTCATATACTTAACATTCTCTAGAAACCTTAGATTTCTTTTCTGGATGGAATTAACCCCACCACCATAATCTACTCTGCTAACTACACAGGCAATATTTTTTAAGCCAACATAATAAGAGAAAAAAAAATTAATTTGTTTCATCTTTGCTACTTTATTTATACTTCCAAGAAAAAGTGTCCTCTATGAAGACCTTGTTGCCCAAGCAGCGTGTAATTCACAACTGACTGCCTTACAAAAATAATTTTTTTCTAGGAAGGCATATCCTGGCTCTATATGGGAATAGTGACTTATTGTGGAATATGTTGGGCTAAATAGCTCCAAAGCACATGGAAGCTTTGCCTGTACTAGTTCACTTTGACAGATGATGGAGCTTTTCAATATTTATTAAGCACTCACTATACCCTTGCTATGATGAAAGAAATCGTAAGCATGTCATTATGAATGAGCTACTCATCTAATATTGGGGAGGGAAAAGAAAAGTAACAACACCTCAGAAACATAAAGTTATTAATCCAAGCATTAAAGAGCTAATTTTACGTGATGCTACCAAAAAAAAAAAAAAGCAGTGACATAACATTACAATAGCTTACAGGTTTTTTTTTTGCATCTATTCTTTGCACAAGACATTTGTGACTAGATAATTGCATATCTCATAAGCAGCCATTAAGTGGTTTATGTTGACAGAATTCATGCTGTATTTTTAATTTGAAGGATATACAAAAAGGATATGCTAAACCATTTGGCCTTATAAAAGTATGAAACGTCTAAGGCTGGTTACGTTAACCTCAAATTCTGTAAAAAGAACATTAAATGTTTGACATGAAAAAGAGAAAAACCTTTGTTAACATTTTTTAAATGTTCACATTTAACAAAGAGAAGAGTGTGAATAAAATATTATTATAAAATAAATATGAGTGGTTGCTACTCCCTAACACAGTCAGTAGGTTACCACAAGGGCAGACGGAATACACTACGGTAAAGTTTCTCTTTCCCACAGCTGAGTGAAGATGTTAGCAAAGTTATAACCCAACAAAGGTAAATACAGATAGACCCTCAGGCTTAACACATACTTTACTGGTGAAGAAAATACTTCAACTAAAGAGGCATAGATTAGTTAGCAGGTGGCTAACCAGCATGATCCCAAACATAACCACAGACATTTCTTTTTGTAATTTCTGTCTCAATTGTAATTTTAAATACTTTGGAAGTCAAACAAGATGAAGTGATTTTATATTTCATGGGATGGCTATCTCTAGTTGATCACTGTGGCATTACAAAGCATTGGGATATGATCTAGGAATGCTGTTATGTATCTTTGCATAGAAAATCTGAAAATTAAAGTGGTGATTCTGTGATTCCTTAGGGGCCTAATTTACAGTTTCAGATCCAGGATGGCTTGGCAGTGACTTCTCTTTCATTACCGTAGCAGAAATTTATGTAGTAACAGCTGTGGAAGAACAACTATAAAATAGAAAAGTTTGCAATGAATGTATTTGCACATGTAGGTACACTAAGCTTGTACATAAAGCATTACTGCCATCATAATAAGCACTTCTATTAGAGAAATGATTGACACAAAAACTACGCCTTCGTAGGTATCAATCATTTTTGACCTTTAACTGGGGGCTCACTGGGAAACTAAAAATTCTGCTTGATGTAGTATTTTGTAGTTTTGAAATGTAATTTCATTTAGCCACAGAATGAAGCATTTAAAGAAATGCTAATATATTTTGATATCTTTTTAAGCACATTACATTAAAAGCATCAGTAAATTCATAAGTTTTATATGCAATTTGTTGCCCTAGATAGATGAATAATCAGAGTAGTGAGCCATTAGAATGCTGTCTGTTATTACATTGGCATCAGACTCAAAGTATTAAAACATAGCTTCTCAAGCCCCTGAATATGCAACTTGTTACAGCTACTTTTTATCTGGATGTAAAAAAAACCCATATTTGAGGACAATTAGAATAAAAATAGCTATGGTTATAGATGGATCCAACTTGGCTTACTTTCTAATCTCTTCAGTATGGAATTTTAGCTCAAATCTTTCTCAGTTTCAGACGGCAATTTTGATTTAGGCACAGGAAGGCATAGGCTTTTTACAGGATTCCTCATGGTCCTACCAGTTAACTGTGTTTGGATTGTTGAACAGTTGGATATCCTAGCGTTAATAGTAGAACACACCTGTTAATCCACTATGTTCCTAAGTCTTACTGGAAACTCGAGTCTGTTAAAAATGTGACTTGAACACATGGTCATACAACTTTTCAAACAATAAATATTCTTTTAAATGTTAAAATACAGCAAGCATATCTGAAAATGTTTTCCTTAACTTGTACAGCATGTGCAAACTCAAGGAACTTTATTTAGCTTTCAGAAGTCCTGTAAGCCCATTCTAGCACAGATAATACCAAATAATAGCATAAGGTAGACCTCCACTAACACAACTTCTCAACCTACAGATAGAACTTTTACAAGACACTGATAGGAACCATATTTACTAACAGGCACCCTATCATTAAGTCAGGTCGGATAACGCTTTGAGCAACCTTATCTAGTGGAAGATGTCCCTGCCCATGGCATGGGGTTAAACTAGATGACCTCTAAAGGTACCTTTGAACCCAATCCATTCCATGATTACTTTCTAAAGAACCAGTAAACAAAACAAGACAAAGAACAAATCACAAGTAAATGGCTGTATGAATGAGCAAATGGGTCCTGTAATGCAAATAAGTAAAGCCCCAGGTAAAGTAGAATTTAGAGCTTTTTAAAATGGCATTTAATGTGTAATGGGAAATCACGTTAGACAGTAGCTTGAACTTGATTTCTTGATTTCTTTCAGGCTTTGTCTTAAAACATAACAAGTTCAGCCTTTATTTCCTACCCAGGAAAGTATGGGATCTGCACTCTGATCCATACTCTACTGTTGCTTTGAGGCAACACAGCCAAATATATCAATTTCTAAGAAGTTCCTGAGGAATGGGCAGAACTGTGTTTTGTTTGTTGAGTTAATGTGCATTTCGGCAAGAACAGTGAAGGTGCTGGGTAAAGAAGGATGCTGCCTAGTCTGACTTTTGCCAGCTGAACAAGGTCTCTTTCCCTGAGTCACTGAGCATGGTGGGAATCACATGGAATTGCAGGGTGGTCTCAGTTAAGGGAGAGGGCACCTGGAAGCTGCAGTCAACGGAAGGCACCTGGGACCAATAAAGATCAGTGCAGGGTCTGAATCATAGCTGGAATCATGATGATTTCCAAGAAATACCAATGAAACTATTGATTTATGAAAAGCCTCAGCAGTTGAAAAATCAGATTGACTTTTAAAGAACTTGATAAAATGTCTCACAAAGCATGGAATACTAATGGTAGAACATCACTTATTAAAACCCGACATTTCAAAGTCTTGTAACTTCTTGGAATTCTCATCTATATTAAAAAAATAAATCTATTATGAACTGCATTTCAACAGCTGCTAATTTTAAAACATTTTATCTGTGTACTTCTGGGCTGCTTTCACCATAGTAAATTTTGCACTTCTGACTTTGTTATCATTCAAGGACTGAAAGCTGGAAAAGATTAAAATTACCATTGGTATTACAGTTATGCCTCATAGTAAATGCAGATAAAAAGTTGCAAAATAAATAAGTATATATATAAAATCCACTCAAATGCTATACTTTTTTTTTTAATTTATTTTAATACAACTTAGAAATATAAACCCTACCATAAGGATACAAAAAAGTCTGAGAAATTCCAAAAATTAGGACATAATTTAGTTATTTGGACTTAGTCCCAAGATGTATGAGCCTAAACATTTGAGTAATAAAGCACCTTTGAAACTAAGTTTTGAACGTGACATAAAGCTAAAGAGTCACATCAAACTCCCTTCCATGCTCCTCTTGTGCCTCTGTTTGAAAAGGCAAAAGACAGCTGCTTACAATCTACTCTTTGTAAGGGAAATACAGATTTTGGCACAGGCACCAAAACAAATAGGAATGATATTACTAATGTGAAGAGAGAACAATCTCTGTTCTCTAATATGTGCCTAACACACTATGAACTCATGCCAAGATGCCCAGTTCCTTCTAATTTCAATGGGAATGAGGCACAGCATGAAAGTCTGAAGTACAAATGTGAAAGCATTGCCATCTGGACTGTAAAACTATTGAAAGTATCTTTGACCTTCAAAAACAAATGTGGTGATAGGAAGAGAGACTTCTGAAAAGTTTTATGGATATTTTGAGGACTTTCACAATAATTTAGTACTTTTTTGAAACTAAATTAATTGTGCATTATGTCTAAAAGCACTAGTTAAAAATAGTACTATTGAATGATGTAATAAAATCGATGTTACAAATCTAATAATACTTTATCATTAGTATTGATCACATCAGTGATGATGCATTTATTCCTGTAAACTCAACAACACAAAATTCAAAAAAATTCATATATATTTTTCTAACAAGTGACTTTCATAAGAGGGATATGCATATATTTCTGCATGTAAATAGCTTCCATTCAAAAACAAAAGTGTCCTACTCCTTCAGAGAATCTATAAAGGCAACGCACGAAGTTACTTAAATCTGGCTATGCTATATTGCCTATAAACACATAGCACTTGTAATAACCTATTAAAAATGCTACCCCAAAAAAAATAATCAAGCAAATGTCAGCTTTTTATCTCTTTTAAAGTCATCAGTCTGTACGCTTTTTTTAGTCTTAAATTGAAATTACAATTCTGACAAGAAAACCATGCTGTCCTTTGATCATCTCTCAAGCTCTGACAACCTTAGCTAACCAGGCTAGCAGAGTTTATGTGTCTCTCCACTCCATTTAGCCTTGCCTCAAAACAGCCTGGTAGTGGACTCTTGGTATTTACATCTACTTATGTTGTTCCAGTCAAATCTTACTTCCTCCTGGGAGTTTTGAGGAAAGTGTGGAGTTCATGGTTTCCACTCTCTAGACTACACAAGATTGTTTGGTCAGAATTCAACCCTTTATCATAGTCCACTTTAGAATATTTAATATAACCGGTAATTTGGCTGTCTTGTCCCTCAAAGTGATAGATAGATTTACTTTCTGTTTTTAATTTCAATTTCTAAAAAAGACAACTTTATAGAAATATTTTCTACTACATATATATGGTTCTTTATGGATCCTCCTGAAGGTAAGCAGCAAACAGGATGTCCTCAGTTGTTCTAACTTGTATAACTTTCCACACAGCTTCCTGGCAAGTCCAAAAATAAGCTTTTTCATTTGATACCCATCTGACTTTTGTCTTTCAGAATTTCTTAATGTATTTTAAAACTATTTCTAGTGAAGACATTAAACATTGTTTACCTCTGCCTTGCCAATAGCCATCTGGAGCCCCAGGAAAAATTGAACATGATTTTTTTAAAACAAAAACTTGAGCTTGTGTGTAGGAGTCTGGGTAAGTTTAAGGCTGAAGACTTTAGAACCAGTCAAGAGAACATCCACAGAAGCAATTCATCCACCATAGTTCTCATTCTGGCAGTACCCAGATCTCTTCACTGACAAGAGGAAAACTTGGGATGAATAATTCTATCTTGAATGCCTCAGTTCAGTGAGTGTCTGAATGGCATGTGTCCCTTGGCAGCTTATAAAATCTTTGCCCAGGTTTCATAATGTAGTTCACAGAGTTGGGATGGTAAGTCAAGTCTCCCTGGTTCCTACCTATCTTTTACATGACTAGCGAAGAGTACTGTTTGGATTCGTAATATAGTCTCAGCTTTGTGCATTGCTTGCTGTCTTGATCAGCCAATGTAGCATTGCCTAACTGCATAACCAACTTCCTTGCACCATTAGACAGGGTCATGGCCCACACACTGCAGAACCCCATCCAGTGTGCTTTGTCCAGCCTGTGCCCTCCTGTTTGGCACTTAATACTGTTAAAGAGTGCAAGGTGATCTCAAAAGTCGAGGGCAGGGGGGGAAAAAAAAAAAAAAAAAAAGACATACTTGGCTGTTTCTTCCCACAACTGAAATTACCTTTCTGCCTAACATGCCTAAGATGAAGAAACTAATGACATTAGTGCTGTCACTTTGACAGGCAGTGCACTGACAATTATACGTGCAGAAAGCCAGGCAGTCTATCAGAACTAAACCTATTAGACTAAGACGTCATCCTCATTCCAAATACTGTCTGCTTAATTCACACCGAGTGCTTAACGGTCACACCTAGTTACAAATTACCTGTATGGTCCAATGAAGACAATTAAATTGCTAAGTAGTATCAATGTTGCAGCATGTTAAATCTTTTGGAAACTACAGAAAAGTGTTAAAAATCCTAGCATCTCATTCCTAAAAAAGCTAACTTCATTCTTTCTGTTTATTTCACCATTTCCATTTTCTTCACCTATTTATTTTCTTTTAATTATGAATTTTGAATTAAAAATGGTAACACACAGGAGTTAAGAAAAATCGCATGAGAATATTTACAGTAGTATTTTAATTGAATAAAATGGACTTGAATACTAATTACTCAATTGTAAATACAAAACAAGTACACCTGAAGGGATTTTGAACTGCAAAAGTGGCAATAACAGCTGAGTCATACTGGAAGTGTTGAATAGAAAGTTTGGGAACACACATGTTGTATTTTGACCCCAGCCAGCCAACCACCCCCAGTGGAATGGAGGAGAGAATCAGAAGGGCAAAAGCAAGAAAACTCATGAGTTGAGATATAGACATTTGAAAAGGTAAAGTAAAAGCCACGCACAAAAGCAAATCAAACCAAGGAATTCATTCACCACTTCCCATTGGCAGGCAGGTGTTCAGCAGGTGTCCAGGAAAGAGGGGCTACAACATGTGTAATAGTTGCTTAGCAAGATAAATGCCATAAAGATAAAGGTTCTCTCCTTCCTTCTTCCCCTAGCTTTA
>VXAK01020774.1:0-17703 GCA_013399435.1 Arenaria interpres
CTTCTTTCTTATGCTAGTTAAAATCAACAAATACTACAAAGAAAGGCAAAATGTGGCTTCTTCTAGTATCCAAAAAATCAGAACTGTTTAAAAAGATTCTGTCTATCCTTACTAGTCTGTAATCATGTTCACTCACATTAGTATTGCTAATCAGGATTATTTTGGTTGGTTGGTTGGTTTTAAACATGGCCAACTAATAGTCTCCCTTATTTTTTTAACCTTTTTCCCACTTAGCAACTTGATCTACTCTATTTAAATTTTCCAGGAGATTTCACATATATTTATTGAGCTCTTTAGTTACATTTGACCAAAGGTATATACGTTCTTTCCATTCTTTCAAGTGATACCCCATGAGATTTACTGAAGTGCTAAATGTCCACTTCCTTGGCCTTGAAGTTATCCAGGAGACTGACGCACTTTCATTGTTAGGTCATGGTTTCTAGTGAAGACATTGAATAATACCCATCTGCTATTTATTTCATTGATTTTCTGCAACTTAGTCTAATGCATGCTGGTGCTCTCCAAATGGTAGTTAGAATCAGGAAGTGTTTTCTGATTAAATGTTCACTTTTCAATATGTGCAATGAATTTATTGATACAAAATTTTTTGTACACAGAAAATCCTATTTATGTTCTGTGTCTGTATTATAGCATATTCCTGTGAGGGAACATTCCCTGGTAAACCAAACCAGGGACACAGTGGGAACTGAAACTCTTTCAAATCTGATAACATCTGTCACCTTTCCTATTAAGTGTTGTGAGCCTTGTACACAATTTATTGTTTTTAATGTTCATTCATTATTAAAACATTCTAATTCAACCTAAAATGACTTTCTGAAAAAAATTATGAGAGAAAAAAGAGTTTTTAAAAGTTTATTTTGTATAGAATCTAATATTTGAAATTAAAAGTTGCATTTCAGGATCTGTCTGTGTGAAAATTGAGTTTCCCAGTGGGCCCCTGGAGGAGGTATTGGCTGTACCTAGCTCATACCACATAGCCTAGGGGTTACCGCACTTTCTGAGCAATGGGATATATCATTTTCAAGCCCTCTCTGATTCAGAGAATTTGAATGAGGCCTCTGGTAAACCAGTCTCAGAATGAGGCTAACCACAAGCATTCTAGAGCACAAGTATAGGTACAAGAACCATTTTCTTTTTGCCAGTTTTGTCAGCAGTAAAGAACCCACTTTATTAGCTGAGTATCAAGGATTTAAACAAACAGAAGAAAAATATTTCAGGAATGCTGAAACTTCAGGGCAGTTGTTTGGGTAAAATTACTGCCCAAGACCAACTGAAGCAGCACGTGAATACTTCTAGTGAGGTAAAACTGCATTTTTCTTTAAATAAAGAGTTCTCACAAAAATCTTGCTGATCCTGACAAACTTGTCCCCACACTGTGCCATCCAGCCAGATAGACACCATTCTGCATTTCAGTAACTTTCTTACCTGAATTATCCGGTTTTTGCAGAGAAATGGTGAAAAAGCAGTGCATGAAGCACGAAGACATTAAAAAAAAAAAAAGTTTCCTTTTCCAAATAAAGTTAATATTATAGAAATTAAGTTACTCCATACTAGCACTAAACAAAACCCCACAAAGTCCTTTTAGTGTTTTGGCAAAGATTTATCTTCTCTTTAATCTGGTTCCTATTAGTTCTACTCAGAGTTTCCTCCTTTTATATAATTTTTTATTCATCCCAACCATCTTTTCTGGTTTAAGAAGAACCTGTCCAAGTTCTGCTGTTTAAAGTATATCATTGAGTGGTGGGTTTTTTCCTAAAAAAAATCAAAATTCTCTTACATATCCCTAGCAGTTTTTAAAATTAAAATTAGTGAAAAGCTAACTTTTTTTTTTTTTTGTTAAATCACACTGTCTAACAATCACCACCCAGACAATAATGATTTTAATTTGATCACATTTATGCTTATATCCAACTTTATCCCAGCATCCCACTATGCAGCATTATCAGCACATAGAGCCGGAGACTATCTTGTGTGGCGGACCACAAGGTCCAATGCATTGGAAACTCTACATGCAAGTGGCTTTGTGTCTATCCTGAACAGTTGCCTGCCAGCACAGCCCCAGTTCTTGCTTTTCTTGAGAGAGAGTCAGAGCTTGCAGCTCTGACTGATTTTTCAGCTCCCAGAAGAGAGAGTAACTGCCTTCTGCAAGGCAAGGAGAGGATATGTAAGTTTGGTTCTCTGGGACTTCCCACTCTCATGCTTCCCCTCGGGGATCTCTGAAATCACCCAGTATATTTCAAATCTGTAATGACTGCCCTTACAGTCCCTTCACCCAGGCTCGCCTGTCTCTCCAACAAAACCCACCATGCCACTGGCACAAGATTGATCTTGCCTGGTGAGAAGTTTTGAGCCAGCTCCGAGCTTGAGAAAGAGAGTATGTCACTTGATCCTTTCTTGGTACAAGTAATATTGTCTGCAGCCAGTGCAAGATCTAGAGCCCTTGTTTGTAAAGGAGAATCATCCAGTTTTCAGAAAAAGCAGCAATGGCATGGGTCCCCCAAAAAAGTGACAGCAGGAATCTATTTTAAAGAGAAAAATATGGTACAGGAAAAAAATGTAATTCTTCTATTCACAGCGTAGTGCACTTCCACCAAGCATGTCTTGTCTGTAGGAGGATGGTTGCAGAACTCATTTCATACTGTGACTCTGCATATAAATAACTCTCTGAGATGAGAGGGCAGTGAGCTTCTTCAGAGCCATCTACAAACCCAGGCAGATAGCACTTGCTTCCACTAGGTTTTTTTGTTCTAACAACAAAACCATAACAATTAGAAATTTGCATTTTCTTAAGTGCAAAATAGGACTCTGATGCAATTCAGGTACAGAGCTCCAAACACGTAGCCAATACTTACACAGGAACCCAAAGTCAATTTTGTGCTTGTTTCTGGAAATGACATTGCCACCTTCTTTTTCTGTGAACCTACCTGATATGAAAAAAGTTGTGGCTCCAACTGGGTTTTGGCACAAGAACACTTAACTATGCACCTAACACCTGTTCTGTACTAGTAATTTCTTCTCCAGTTTTTCATGAATGAGAAAAAAAAATAAAAAATACACTACTATTATCTCAGTGATTATAGCTTGGTGTCATGGCCACATTCTAAACAAATAGTTGTGCCAGCCAAAAGCACATGTATCATTATTAATACATTGAGGTTTGCTGTAATGGAACATACTCCAGCAATCTATTCGTCTGTCTCCTCCAGGCTCTCTTCTTGTAAACAACAAATGCTTGTGCTGTGAAATGGAGATAAAATTTGAGCATGTGCATAAAGGCATGCTCAATCTTATTTCTAGAGCCCAATCCTAAAGTTTTGATCTTCAGACTTGCAATTTAGTTGACATCCAATCTGGAAAGAACCTAAATTACCTGGACATCTATTCACTTGCCACAAAAATGCCCTCGTGAATATGTAAGTGTTCAGGCAGTGATATCAAATCCAGATGTCACCGAACTACTCAAAGTATAATACTGCAGTGATTAATGTTGCTTGCAAATACTGATGTGTTTGTGGGAAAAAAATGGGTTTAATCTACCTTTTACTCAACAGCACTGTAGCTCCAAGGATCACCTCTGCAGGAAAGACACAGATTTAAACTCTCCTTTTCTAAATAGAACAGGAATTTGAACTTAGTTTTCCCCACAGGCAGGAAAGTTGAGCTAACCTTTAGGATATCGTGTGGTCAGCCTCTCCCAGTCATTTTACATTTTATATAAAGGTCATCAAGCTCCCTTTCTTCCTCTGTTAAGATCACTCACTCCCCATTTGAATCTTTTTTGCTAGGCTGAGACCCCTTACTCCATGCCAGGTCTGCAGGACCTTCCAGCTTTATGGGGTTTGTCTTTGTCACAGGCCTTTAAAAATTAAAGCTCAAAAGTTTCTCTTCTCATCTTCAGCTGCAGTGAGAGACATTTATATCAATTGTTTAAAGGCCCTGAGGGCACTTCTAGGCCCTTCTGTCTTGACCAGCTGCCTCCAGGGGTCCAGGACCCCACCTAAGCTTCCCCCGTGTCATCCCTCCCTGTCCCAGCAGCAGGGTTGGTCTCCAGCTCCTCACAGCCTAGCGCACAGGCTGATGTCCCCTCCTGGCTACCCCCCAGCTCTCTGACTCCGTGGCTGGGGGCTAGGACGGGCCCAGGCTGCCATGTACCACCCAGCTCCCTGCAGTCTCCAAGGAACCGCTGGGCTCTGCAGTGCCCTAGCAAATTTGCAAAGGACCGTACCCAGAAGCAAATTAGTAGATAATGAAAATAAAGAAAAATATTACAAAGCCTATATAATATATAAACCATGAACATACACGTACACACAAAACCCAAGCATATGAGTCCCATGTTTTGACTGCCACTGCAGACCAATTCCCAACTGAAACGTGTGCCTCAATATTTTATTGCTATTTGATGTAGTAATAATACTTTAAGATTTTGATATTACTCCATTGAAGTAGCTCTGGCTGTTTCTCACCCATGTTGACCATGGCACAATCTAGGACTTTCCCTCCTACAGCAACCTGCAAGTGTCATGGAATGTAAATTACAGAATTTGCTCCCCCATAAAGTTTTACTCCCTTAAAATTGCTCTCTGCAAAGAATTTGCTCCTTGCTGAGAGTCACCAAGGAAGAATTGATTTAAAACTAATTTTTTTTATCAGATTTCACAAGATAAAATTAACTGGATTATTTATAACTGTTTAAAAAGGAGGAATCAAGGTTTAGATTCTGAAACAAAATTTAGCTAAAATAGCAAGCTAGAGAGCAGTGTACACTGGGCTGTTGGGAATGCCTGGTGGATTATTAACTGTCATCATAGCATTTTCCCACAGTTTATAATATCCTGGTAATTTTGTCTACTGCACTCTGTCATACTTCAACAAAGCTTTCTTCACTTTGCACCTTCACCTGTCTCTTACCATGTTAAAAGCCAATGACAATAAGCCTGAAGCTCAGATGGACATTTACAAGTCAGACACAAAGATTAGAGTTGTTCCCATCAAGCTAAAAGTTACTGTAAAGCTCAAATTCAACACAGAGTAAAGGGCAAACATCTTTGACCAGCATTTCCTAAGATAAAACAATACATATATTACAATGTTCCAAAACAAAACTGCCATAATAAACTTGTCTCCAGAGGATGGCAGAAAAAACAGGCCATATATAACAGATTTTCCTTAGTTCAATTAAAGCACAAGATGTTGGTGATTAATGAACCAAGGAGAACTCCTGGAAAGCCACGGGAGAAAGGACCCTGTTGTCCATGTTCACAGCCTGAGGTTTCAGTGTAACTGTTCAATTGCTGTCTTCTGCTTTCCTCGCTGTTGACCTTCAATTCTCAGAAAAGGGAGATTGGAATCCAAAACCTCAGTTTCAACATGTTACAACACATTGATTTAACTACCATTTCACACACTAAATAAGAGATAAATCTTGTGGAAAACATATTCTGTCATTAAAGATATTGAGAGAAAGAAGCCCAGCAGCCTAAGCTTTCCACTAACAGTATTTCTAAGGTTTAATTTTGCTTTGCAGCCTTCATGTTTTACGTGTGCATATGTTCATGTATTTTTTTGTAACAGAAATCACGGATTCTTTCATATGCAACAATAACATTTTCCAATATGCACCTTAACTCAAGTTGAATTAATGGTTCAAACCAAACCACTGTCACCTAAGACAAACTATTACTTTAGTGAGTAGTATCCAAGATGTGAACTATAGACTACTGTAACCATCTGCCAATCAAATAAATCTTCCTTTGCATTACTTCTAGCTAATCCACATAACCCAATATTGAATGACAGATATCTTCTGTCAAAAAGTTCAAATAAAAACAAATTGACACAAGACAAGGGGAAGAAAAAATAAATAGTTATCCTTATTTCAGTCAAGCAAATAAAGGTTCAGGGCAGGAACCAGTGGAGACCTTTCCATCTGCTGTCAAAATAAAGCCAGGCTAAAACAAAGATTAAACATGGAAAAAGTTTCTGTCAACATAGTTAAATTTTAGCAATATGTAGGCAAGGAGTGCAGTAACCCTAAAATAAAGGCTTCCTACTGACTCTGGCTATAACTATAATAGTTTGTATTACATATGAACATCCACTACAAGCAACCTGACAGCATTATCTCATGATTATGCACATATAAGCTAACAATTTTACTTTTGCTGTCATCATAAAAAATCAGTTCTGGATGGGAAATGATGGGACAAATGAGACTTGACCTTGAAGAGGAAAATTGACTAAATTTAAATATTTTTCCTTATTCACAATGGAAAAAACATGACCTGGTAGGGAAAGTATTTCATTCTCAGAGCACATTTGAAGGTCAGGAAAGCAGAAGCACTAACTACTGAGAAATAAATCACTGGGACTCATTAGAATTTCTTTCAAACCATATCTTTTTGGAAGGCTAAAGGAAAAAAAAAAATGCTTGAGCAAAATGGTAGCAAAAACATCCATATATGTGAAACCAATCCAGACAAGTTGAACTGATTAGACATAAGGTAGCCCAGTGAATTACAACACTGTCATTCAAACCAATCAAGGAAGTAAGCACATGACAGTTATTGCTATCTTTGACGAATCAGTTAATGTTAGAATAACCCAAACCTCTCAACCATAATCCCTCATCTCTGATTAAATTTGAGTGATTTCAGCTTTCAGTGTTGAGCACCTTCTCTCTAACTACATAGGGAAGTAGTTAGCCTCTCTGAAGAGCCTATGAAGAGCTAACTGCCATAATAATGACTGTGGAAAGATTCCCCTTATTAGCTATTTGATGCCATGAGATTCTGGTGTTCCTGATACTGTGAGTCTCCGGCAGTTGCTGTAAAAACTGCTTTAGATCAAAAAAGAAGCTACATTTGAGGTCTTCACAAACATTTTTATTGTCTTCATCCATGCTTAAGTATAAGAGAAATGAAATTTCATTTGTTTCATTTGAGTGTAATGATAAGAGACTTTATCCCAGATTTATGGCCAGGTCCCAAGTAGGCTAATAAATTTTGTTTGTCTGTATTTCCTCTGCAATTTTGAGATGATAGTTTTATTCTTTATCTCGTTTTCTACATGGCTGAGTAACAGCGTTTAACTGATTTTGTACTCTTAACACCACAAGAATCCCCAAGCACTAAAGATCACTGACTCAGATGGACAAAAATGGATACTTCTTCAGACAAACCACTTTTCCAAACTCAATTCCAAAAGACAGTCAGCTAAGCAAGCCAATTGTCAGAAGGGGTTGATTTGCAGAAGGGGAAAGGGGACTAGAGGCTAGAGGAGAAATAATCCAGCCATTTCAAAGATTGCAAAAAGCAAGTCAATACTACAGTATCAAAATCAACACAGCTGTATTAGCAAGCTTGAGGAGGAACCTAAACTGGCCCAGGCAGATTGCTTTATCAAAACTGTTATAATGCTGTGACAGGTATTCCAAATTATTTTAAAACCTTTACTGGAAAGCAGGGACATATGCTAGAACTGAAACTTATTCAGAGGAGAAAGTGAGGTCATCGCATAGGGCAGACGTCCATTTGCAGACAATCACTGCCAGTGATGGGTTGAATCTGAATGTTCTTGCACTGGCTGCATTTTTCTCATGCTTAATATCATTCATTGCAGGGCAGCACTAACATACTACAGGTACTTCTGCTAAGAAGGTAGCTAGATTTCTTCTGCCAGTGCTTCACCACTTCAGACAATTTACATCCCTGAGGCTTGTTCCTTGCCTGCGGCCTCCAGAAGACTGTGCAAGTCTAAAGAAACAAGACCAGCAGTTGCAGGGTTTAAAAAAACACTCTGTGCATTACAAATTACATTAAAAAATTGTGAGCCATTGTAAAACATTCTTACCAATAAATTAATTAGAGTAAGGCTATTCTGCATTTTTCTCCCATCTCATATGTGGTAGGGTAAGTCAGGTTTGATCTACTGAGGTAAAAATGTAAGTCAGCTGAAAGCTTTGTAACAGTGCAGGCAGGTCACAATACGAGAGTTTAATTTGTGCTGGTCACAGGAGCAAGAGTGGGGCAGGGGAAGAAAAGGTAAGTAGAGTGAGTACAATCAGCATAGAGCAGCCTTACAAGTGTACAGTACTTCCTGAAGGCAACCATGGAGACATTGAATGACACCTCATGTTGCTTTGTGCAGAAATGTATCAGAACAAGCACTCCCCTCCATGAAACCTCTCATCTCCTGCTGGGGTGGATGTCCGGATTAGCGAAGGTGAGGAAGAGGTCTCACAGCTTGGTATGGAATGAGGTAAGGAGAATTTAAAGTTGTGAGAAAAAGCTTAGCAATAACAATGGAGTGGATCGAGAAGATGTGTCTTTCGTAGTACTTGTTAATGCTCTTTGCTTCTAGACGTGACTTTTTTTTTACTAATCATATACTTAAATAGAATGCTAAGAGAGAACATTGCGTGCAGCTGAACTCCGTTGTTGCCTGGTGTACGCAAATTTTGACCAGCCTGAGCTAAGAACTCCTCCCTCCATGTGCAGCTCAGACATACCCAAATATATCAACACCACCAAACTGTTCCCACTCTTGAACTCAGCAGCTAGCTCCTGGGGCCTTTTAGATAGCAGAGGGATAAACTGTAGGGCGCCTGGCTCTGGAAGCCTACTGTGCAACTGAATATTGCCATATTGCCCTGCTGCTTCAAGAAGCTCTCCAGCCCCACAGATATCCAGAGCTCCCAGCCCCACAGATATCCAGAGCTCCCAGACTAACCAGAGCTCTGTTGTCGTAAGCACGTTCTAACAAAGACCAGAGGGAGGACAGTCATATAAATGTCTTCACTTCCCTCCACCTCCTTCCCCTCCCCTCACCCCCCAATTCTTATTACGGACAATATAAATTTTCAAAGCTCCATATAAAACCAGGAAAGAAAGCCATTCTTGAGGCTGGTACCAGTGCAGCATGCTGTTTATAGAAGTTCTCTATGTAGAAAAGTTCCTTTTTTCAGTCAAGATAATGTAGAAATCTTAATTATAAAATGCCTTACATATTTGAATTCTTAGGGAAGGAGACTTAGTATTTACATGCAAAAATTTCCAAAATCTAAAACTTACTTTTTCTGGATGGAATTAATAACTACTCCTTTGTACAAACCACAAAATGTAGTATAAGGTGTTGGTGATGAAACACTCATTACAGTACACCTGAAAATAAATGTTATTTTGAAAAAGCCACATCTGAGAAGTCCACAGAGCAAGGAGAATGAATATACTACCCAAAGTGAGGAAAAAAGTATAAACAAATCATTCTTAACTTAAGTCTCTCTCATAATTTCATTGAAAAAAAAAAAAAAAGTGCTTTTGAACTCAATTTTCTCCTGTTTAAATAAAGTGATGGGCAAAGGGGAATGCTTGCTTTTTTTTTTTTTTATTTCCTCCTTTGACTTCTCTTCTTCTTTACTTCTTTTTTTTTTTCTTCTTTTTTGACAGGACCAGGAGAAGTCATATGAGCAACTTCTAAATCATGCAAATATTTATTTAAAACATTTTTAGATCATTTTTTTAAATAAATCTATATTTATTCCTATCTATTCTAGTCCCATTTTTTTATACCGTGGACATAAAGCAGTCTTAATTTTACAAAAATGTCATTAAAACTTCAGATCCCAATAAAGCAAGACAAAGGTTAGAGTTTGTTTGGAAATAAGAAATGCAGAAAAATCTAAAACCTTTCTCAGTACGATTCCGGTTATGACTAACCACAAAAAAAGATGGAAGGCTAATATATTTTTGTAACCAATTCTGTTAGCATTGGTGTGCACATTAAAGCTCTCTTACATTTCTTACTGACCCATCACTCTGGAATTAGAGCAAGTCAAAATGTAAGCCTCGATTCCTCTTGATAGTCCCACCTTTTCAAGTGACTGCAAACATCTAATTTGTGATGATTCTCCAATAAGAACAGTATTTTTAAAAACTTGGAGGAGAGGAGGAATTCACTTTATTTCTCCTTTTGTAGCTTTAAAACAAAAAAACCCAACCTAAAACGTGTTTCTTTTTGTGCTTTTTAAGGTGAAAAAAGCTCCACCCAGAATCAGCTTGCATAGTATGATAAATACAAGCCAATATGCAAGGTACACTACTATCCCTGACAACAAGGTACTCTACCTTTCTGCTTTAAGACCGCTTTTAACTAACAAAGGTTGGATCTTTACTGTTTTGTGGGGTTTGACTGTTTCAGTATGTGCAGAAGATGTTGAATTTGCAGAGGTTGCACATGTATTTGATTGAATTTAATCAGCCTAAGATTTTGCTCTTTTAAAAATTCCATTGACGTGAATGAAACTAAGCAGTAAGAATAAAAGGGCAAAGCCTCTCAAAGAATGATGATTTTTATAAGATACGCATCTTTCAGTCTTCATAGGATTTGGGTCTACACCTTCCTCATTCGGTTCTTCCCAACAGCTCTTACTCTGTAGGACTAAAGCGAAAATATTAAAATTATGAGGTGATACTAAAAAATATTATATATTCTCAAATTATAGAACAAAAATGCAGATACTGTTGTCTACAATGATTGTGGTACCATCTAGTGGAATAAAAACAGTTATACAAGCAGTAACTGCAATCTGTAAGTCAAAGGGTAGTAGGAGAGTTTGAGTCTATAAGTGTATCCATCCAGCAAAGGAAATTTCGTGGCACAAGAATATTTTAAAAGCTCCATGGCATTTCCGACAGCAGTCGTGTTATAGCATTAAATTGGTGGCACCTGGGAGAAGGATGGTTTCCATACCAGCCTGGTGTTAACTACCAATGCAGTTTCAAGGAAGGGAGTGGGGAAACAACCATTCCCAACCACACCCTCTCCTACCCCCCTTAAAAGATTCGTTTAAACGTGCTGCAGAAAACATTAAGGAGCTGATGAATGCCAGTGAATGCATTCTGAAATGATAAACTGGTCTGCCACTACAATCTCAGTACAGTTCTTTCCAGATCTTTGTATCAAGTTTTGAAAAGAAAGCTTGTAGATAATAGGAAACTGGAATAGAATTCTATGTGGACTGACTGGATGAGGATTGTGGCAGATTGATCTAGTAACTGTATTTCCAGACACAAAGAAGTGCAAAGGTGTAGCCTGTCAAGGCTTCAGTTAAATATGTGATATATACAGCATAGGAAATTACCATTTCTGGGGAAACAGGCATTGATGTAAAATTATAAAATGGAATCAGACCTGGAAACAAGATATGAAAATTTCCATTGAAAGAAAAAGGTTGGGTTTTAGTTTCAATTTGCAAACTTTTGACAAGAAAGATGATTGTGCTAATGAAACTTGGTAATAGCACAATTTTATGCAGATCTTCACGTTTTCTCAGAACTGGTGCGTTTCAGACAGCCCTGTCACTGTAGAGGAAGACTGGAACAGGAGAAAGGACGTTGTGTGATTGCAAAAGTTGAACTGGTGGAAATGGGTTAAGTTAAACAAGATTTGCAGTGAAGATTCAAAAAAAAAAAATCCTGCAAAATTCAGGAGAATCATCAATTAGAATTGACTAAGAAAGAAATAAAGAAAATACACTGAAGTATATTAAATCAAAGGATGACTAAACCACACCTGTGGTACAGTGCAGAAGACGGCAAATTTGTTTTGAGAGACAGTAGAGTGCACAATTTTCAAAGCAGTGAAAGGCATTGGTAGAAATTAATTTGAAAAGCTGCATACAATTCTGATCACTGAATTTGTTCAAGAAAACACTAATTTAATCTGGAGAAGGTGTTACTAGGATGATATCAGAAGTAGAAATAAACAGTAGTATCAAAAATAACAGTATTACAGTGTGGAGTGGCTTTTTAAGAACACATCAGAGTCATAAAAACCTGGAAGGAAGAAAAGCTGATAGGAATGAAGGAAAATGATGGCAAGTGACTAAATAGGTATAAACCACTCAGGACTGCATTATAAGCTGTGTATGGGCCTATGCCTCTGAGGACTGAGGTTAAGGACAGTCATCCCGCAGAGTGGAATGAGAAGCTATATCCAAAATGGACCTGGACCAGCTCATATGATATAGCTATCCATGACAGATAGAGTTTGGAACTGCTGATCCAGGAAGTCTCTTGTCTATGTGTTTTATTTCCAGATCCTTCATATTCATACTAGATTTGCAATCCATCTCCAAGGAAGACCTTGGAAGGAGTAATTCTAATTGCAGAACCTGAATCTGAACTGATCCTACAGCGAGCATATAAATCCCCGTTTCTTCTTATTAACTTTCAGGCCATCGATTTTTCTAATCAGTTTGATTTCCTTTCTGCTGAAACTGTTTTTCAGTAAGGTGATGTAATATCTCTTCATGTGTTCAATTTCCAGACAGATTGAACTTCATCATTTACATACTTAAATGGGCCTGTAATCAACTGGCTTGATCATTCTTATTTGGGGCTTCATGCATTATGCTCGTACAGTACAGAAATGAATTGTACTAAAATTATAGGTCACCATGAATCTATGTGATTTTCTTGTCAGAGCTAGCAATAAGATTCTTCTTACAAACTGTGATCAGAACAGAGAAGCAGTAATCTCAGACTACACAAGAGTCATCACTAAAGAATGCTTTAAAAAAGGACAGCAACTTAATAGCCTCTGGAGCTCTAACAAGACAGGTTTCTACAAAAGGCAACAGAAAAATGTCACTATAAAGATCAGTTATGCAGCTGGGATATTTAAATGATGTATTTGTATTTCTTATTTCAACAGGTTGTTTTAATAAATGCTTAAATAAAATTGTATAGATTTGAACAATAACAGGTTCTTCTTTTGTATATATTAATTTACTGCAGTAAAGGGGATTGGAATTAAAGAAAGCAGCCCTGAGGAAAGGGACTTGGGGGTGCTGATGGACGAGAAGCTGAACATGAGCAGGCAATGCGCTCTCGCAGCCCAGAAGGCCAATCACATCCTGGGCTGCATCAAAAGATGTGTTGCCAGCAGATCCAGAGAGGTGATTCTGCCACTTTACTCTGCTCTGGTGAGACCTCACCTGGAGTACTGTGTGCAGGTCTGGAGCCCTCAATATAGAAAGGACATGGACCTGATGGAGCGGGTCCAGAGGAGGGCCACGAGGATGATCAGGGGGTTGGAGCACCTCTCCTATGAGGACAGACTGAAGGAGCTGGGGTTGTTCAGCTTGGAGAAAAGGAGGCTCCGAGGAGACCTCATAGCAGCCTTCCAGTACCTGAGGGGGGCCTACAGGAAGGCTGGGGAGGGGCTGTTTAGAAAGGCCTGCAGTGACAGGACAAGGGGCAATGGTTTTAAGTTGGAGAAGGGGAGATTTAGATTGGATATTAGGAAAAAATTCTTTACCATGAGGGTGGTGGAGCACTGGAACAGGTTGCCCAGGGAGGTGGTTGAGGCCCCTTCCCTTGAGATATTCAAGGTGAAGCTCGACGAAGCCCTGGGCAACCTGGTCTAGTTGGGGGTGTCCCTGCTGACTGCGGGGAGGTCGGACTAGATGACCTTTGGAGGTCCCTTCCGGCCTGGACCAATCTATGAATCTATGAATCTATACCTGGAAAATTTAGCTACAAATTTATGCTAATAATTAATAACTATTTGTTGTAAGCACTTTTATTTATTAGGAGATTTAAGGAGTATGTATCCAGGTTTTTTCTAATTATAAAATTGCTTTACTAGATGGAAACTAATGAGCTTTCACTATCTATAACACCTTTCTTTCACTGAATGGAAGGGAATACTCATTTCTACAAAAGAGTCTTCTATAGATACAGAGAAAAAATCTAAATAGTAGCTTACTGTTTTGACTGACGAATCAAGAACTTCAACTTGTTTGTCACATACTATTCAAACTGAATAAACTCTTCAAGACTTCTGACAAAATGAAGAAATGTATTGCAAAAAGGATTAAGGCTTGTTCTTCTATATTTTTTGCTCATGTGAAATACCCTTGCATTCCCCACGAGAAAAATAGTTGAGGTGAGCTGGTTTTGCATTTCTAACAGGAATTAAAAGCAGGAGCAATAGAATAAATCACAGAACGGCTTGTTTCCACAGAAATTTCCCTTAGGGTTAGGGTTTTTGTCCTCCAGCTTAAGAGATTCTGTGACACAAACATTCAAACAGATCAGCTCTCCAGGTTTTTTTTCAGCTTCTGCTACAGAAGTGTCAGGGGCAGAGCTTACTCAGCTTCCAGCGGAGCGGTGGGAGCTCTCTGCAGCAGCACACCGACAGCAAGTGTGGGTCGGCAGCCTCTCCTGAAGGTGAAAAAGGTCAAGATGTGGCTCCCTGCCTTTCGCGGGGGTGGTGGTGGGGGGAGCATCTTTTGAATTTATGGGATGCGGCATAGACAATCCGTTCCGTGAGAGCCGCTAGTTCATCGCACTGATTTGTAACTCATTTCCATGTGTGCCGTTCGCTGTGGCTCTCTCTGCAGTTACCCATCCCACCCGTGGAGGGTGCTCAGGGATAACCCGGAGGCCCGCAGTGCCGGGACCGGAGCGCTGCTCCTTGGCTACCGGTAGCGGTCGCGGTGACTTCACTGCAGTTTGCGGTCTGTAATTTGCTCTAAGGAAGATCAAACAGACACAGCAGTACTAGTCAAGAGTTCTAAATTCTAGATTTACAGTAGCCTCGCTTAATTCCAAAGTATTTATATTGGAAATGTGGCTGGTGTCAAGTCACCTACATAGAACTGAACGGAAGGAGACTTGCTCGTAGAGCTTGTATGCCCTCCAGGTTCTTGCGTCCCATTCACCAAATAAGCCAAGTGCTGGAACTTCCAAAATCACATCCCAAACCACATCCACCTCAGAGTATTCAACAGATGACCCTTAGAAATGAAACTTCATGGGCTGCTGTGCCAAGCCCAAGACCTGTGTTTTACCTCCCACTTCCTCCAAAATCTCCCTAGTACAACCTTTTTTTTTGAATCTCCAAACCTCCTAGTTACCATTACAGCATAACCAGGTGGGAATGTGTTTCATAGAATCATAGAATCACATGGGGTTGGAAGGGACCTCTGGAGATCATCAAGTACAACCCCTCCACCAGAGTGGGTCTACATAGAGCAGGTTGCACAGGATCTTGTCCNCAAGTTCCTCAGCCTCTCTTCATAAGAGAGATGCTCCACGCCCTTAATCATCTTCAGAGGCTCTGCCAGGTAATTTTTGAACACACATCCCTGTATTTCTTTATTTTACAGCATAACCAGGTGGGAATGTGTTTCAGAGGCTCTGCCAGGTAATTTTTGAACACACATCCCTGTATTTCTTTATTTTAATGTAATTCTGTGAAGACCAACAAAACCTCCTTACTCTCAGCCCTTAGGCTCTTGCTTGATTCATCCAGGATACTGGAGTTTCCTCTGTTTTTTTCACACAGTCTGTAGGTTCTCTTTCTCTGTTTCTGCAAGGAAAGCTTTCTGTAGCTTGCTACAAACAGCATCGAAAGCAATTTCTGCTAGTCTACAGTAATTTAATGAAGATGATACGAAACCCTCTGTCCAGGATACACAGCTCTTTGGCCAGCGTCATTCGTTGTTTCTTCTAGGAAACTATGAAATGGATGTGAAATAATCCACATTAAAAAAAAAAATAAATTAGTGCTGTCTTAATTTACAGTAAGGATTAAAAAGTTCATAGTTGCAGACCTGAACCTCACTACATCAACAAATTTGTTCACATTGGGTACTAATATACAGCACTTAAACAGTGCTACTGCCCTGTCCATTCTCACTGAATCTACCAAGGAAAAGCTTCCAAACTGCCAACAGCTTTACACGCACAAGGAAAGAGTTGTTCAAACACACTTGCCAATTCATGTGACCACACTGCCTTTCCTCAGGCATGTTCTCTGTTAGCATCCAGGTGACACTTCCCACCAGAAAAAGCCCATATAAAGGAGAAGCATTTATCAGTATGCCAGCTTGAGTATACTTTCAGTCTGAAAATGTGCTAGCTCCAGTTCAAGAAGGACCAGAAGTCATTGACTGCTAAGAAAACATCACTGTATGCGTCCTTACCTCTTCACACTTTCTCTCTTGGCTGCTGTTGGACATTAATATACACTAATAGATAGACCAGTAACCTTGTATGGGGTGGCCATCACAAAGAAGACAACAAAATTACCCTGGTTGGCACTTGGATCCCCCTTTTCATCTTATGAGAGCAACATTAGTTTCTATAAAGTATGATGTTATACCAATGATAAGTATTGATCGAAGTATCTCTTGATTTTATAGGCCTCTGGGCTGGGGCAGGGGACACAGCACATGTGTACGCAGCAGACCATGAGTAAAAGCAGTCTATTATCTTTGTGCAAGTGTTTAGCTAAATTTTGCCACCTTTAGTTTTCATACATACTCATTGAAGATTTTGGCTCTTAGGAGCCTGGCTGACAAATTCCCTTGGGAGGCAGTTCTGAAGGGCAAAGGGGTGCAGGAACGCTGAACACTCTTCAAGGAGGAAATCTGAAAGGCACAGGAGCAGGCCACTCCACATGCCCAAAGATGAGCTGGCAGGGAATAATACCAGCCTGGCTGAACAGAGAGCTTTGACTGGAACTCAGAGGGAGAAAGAGAGTTTATGACGTTTGGAAGAAGAAGCAGGCTACTCAGGAGGACTACAAGGAGGTCTTGAGGTTATGCAGAGGGAAAATTAGAAGGGCCAAAGACCAACTAGAACTTAATCTGGTTACTGCTGTAAAAGACAATAAAAAAATTCTACAAATGCATTAGCAACAAAAGAAGGGCTAAGGAGAATCTCCATCCCTTATTGGATAAGGGGGGAAACATTGTGACAAAGGCTGAGGAAATGGCTGAGGTACTTAATGCTTTATTTACCTCAGTCTTTAATAGTAAAAAACGTTGTTCTTGGGGTCCCTGCCACCCTGAGCTGAAAGACACGATTGGAAAGCAGAATGAACCCCCCCATAACCCAAGGAGAAATGGTTAGCAACCTACTTCAACATTTAGAGACATGCAAGCCTATGGGGCCAGGTGGGATCCACCCAAGGGCACTGAGGGAGCTGTGGAAGTGCTCAGCAAGCCATTTTCCACCATTTATCAATAGTCTTGGCTCACTAGGGAGTTATCAGTTGACTGGAGGTTAGCAACTATGACACCCATCTGCAAGAAGGGCCAGAAGGAGGATCCAGGGAACTGCAAGTTTGTCAGTCTGACCTCAGTGCTGGGGAAGATTATGGAGCAGATCATCTTGGGTGCCATTATGCAGCACGTACAGGACAACCAGGCGATCAGGCCTAGTTAGCATGGGTTTATGAAAGGCAGGTCCTGCTTGACTAACCTGATCTTCTATAACAAAATGACCCACTTGGTAGATGAAGGAAAGGCTGTGGATGTTGTCTACCCGGGTTGCAGTAAAGCCTTTCACACTGTTTTTTCCACAGCATTCTTCTGCAGAAACTGGCTGCTCATGGCTTGGAGGTGTGTACCTTTTGCCGAGTGAAAAACTGGCTGGAGGGCCAGGCCCAAAGAGTGGTGGTGAATGGAGTTAAATCAAGTGGTGGCCGGTCACGAGTAGAGTTCTCCAGGGCTCAGTACTGGGACCAGTTTTGTTTAATATCTTTGTCAACAATTTGAACAAGATCGAGTGCTCCCTCAGTAAGTTTACAGACAACACCTAGTTGGGTGGGAATGTTGATCTCCCTGAGGGTAGGAAGACTCTACAGAGGGATCTGGACAGGCTGGAT
>VXAK01020775.1:0-10208 GCA_013399435.1 Arenaria interpres
GCTCACTTATCAGCTGCGTGAAGTTATCCTCCACACATTCAAATATGTTGATTGGGATTATGTTATTGTTGAGAAAAAACCCTATGTCTATGAAACAACCATTTAATAAAATGTAGAAACTAGTTTGTTGCTTTTGTGAATGAATGAATATAAAATCAAACCCATGAATGGATGATCTGAAAGGTGAATGCGTGAAGGTCCAAACCACTGACAGTCACTCCCTGAGACCCTGCTTGTAACCGGAGTAGCGTGTAATGAAAATGTTTTAAGAAATGCTGGTTAAAGAAATAAGTGGGATTCAATAATGGGAAGATTTAGTGCTGGACAAGGTTTATACTACAATTTGTACATTAAAAGGACACAAGAAACTGGAAAAAAACAGGTTTGCTTACTGTAGTTAAATCCCTGAATCTGAAGAAGTTTGTAGGGGAAGAACACGTGGTTTGGATGGCCCAGAGCACACGATGGTCGCATTTCTACTGCAGAGAATCTCTTGTCTTGCTGAGGGGTTATAAAAAGCTTGATTCCTTTTAATGCTTCTACGTCTGAAGCTGAATTTCAGCATCAGAAACAACTTCCCCAACTCTTGGGTTGAGTGTCCTTTTAACGCTCAAAGTGCAAATAATGACAGTTGCATATATCTTTCTCCATTAAATGCATAGTGGGCATCTTCTTCAAATAGTCTGGAGCTTAAAAATCAGTTTAAAAATACTGAGTAGAATATTTTTTTCTAGACGTAGCTTCAGTGCACATAGAAGAAAACTGGATTGGTCACACAAGTCTTCATGTGTGGCACAAACCTAGCCTGAGGGTTTGGGTGCCTGAGAACGCTCTTTTCCAGCAGATAAGAGGCACAAAAACTTCCTGTAATGGCATCAGGACTCCCCAGAACCCCTTCAGCACAACTGCATTCTCTATAGCAGCCGTTTTCAGGCAGCCCCAGCCACCACTGGCTGCTCATTACAGGACGAGGTGAGGCGTGTCATCTGGGTCTGGGGATGCAAATGTGTTTCTAATGCCCGTGTCAAACACTTCCCTGTACAACAGAGTGACAATTTGGCTGCAGCCAACGCTTCTGAGGAAGATAAAATAAAGGCAATGATGATACAGTCCTGCTGTCAATACCATCCCATCAAGTCAGTGTTGATAATGTCAAATCTGTTCTTTGAAGATTATGGAAAACTTGTAGAGAAGTTTGTTTTAACAAGAGAGACATGTGCCTAACTTTTCCTTCTTTTCCCAAAAACCTTCTAGTTACATGAAGAAACCCTTAGGTCCACCCCTGCATCATATATTTGCTTTTGTTGTGGAAAACCTGGCCACTATATAAAGAACTGCCCAATGAATGGGGTAAGATTGTAGGGGATTCTGGTGTTACTGAGCTTTTAATTTTTTACCTTGACAGTTTTGTAACAAAGACATGATGAGTGCTCATATAAAGAATTGTTTCTCCCGGGGTGAAATACAGATTCAAGGGAAACATGAATTAAAAATGTAAAATTTTCATTTTTCTAGGTCATAGACACTAGATGTGCCCACAGATCTTTCTCTGTGAACTTTCATGCATATTTATATATTTCAATGCTATTGAATTTTTTTCTGGTTTTAATGCTTTTTAATGATAGTTCACAGTATTTTGTATAAAGCAAAGATGTTTCTGTTGACCCCACCTATTGAATGTTTGCATATTTTAATTACACAAGTCTCTGGTTGAATGCTCATGCCACATAATGTCAGTCACTGAATCTACGTACAACCTCCATCTATCCTGATGGCGAATGTGAGGTTTTTCAGTGACTGTTCAGGGCCCTGAGTTAAGCTCTGTCTCTGAATCACGCTTTGGAGGAAGAGAGGGTTTGTGTCTAGGTAAAAGGAGAGGATTAAGGACTTTTGCTGCTTAAAATATTAATTGAAATGTCATGTATAGTGTGGGTCTTAAGATGAGATATGTCTGTGTTTCTTGTCTTAACAGGACAAAAATTTTAAGCCTATTCCCAGAATTAAAAAGAGCACTGGAATTCCAAGGAGTTTCCTGATGGAGGTGGAAGATCCCAATACAAAGGGTGTGATGCTGACAAACACTGGAAAATATGCAATTCCAATTATTAAAGCGTAAGTATGCAATTAATTGGACTGACCAAAAAGGGAACGAGGGAAACCATGTGTAAATATCTGATGGTGATGGAACCAAGTTGGCCACATCTGTAGTTATGGGGGAGGAAGCATTGTCATTGTATCATAACCTCAAAATCTGTGATACTTTCTAGTTTAAAATACGGTGGTCCTACTGCTCATGCCCCTGGAATTTGGTTAAACTTGTGGAGTGCCAAGAATCTGTATTTCTGGAAAACATTTCAGTGGTGTTTACAGCAGAGTCACGGAATCACAGAATCACGGAATGGAATTGTCAGAGTTGGAAGGGACCTCTAGAGATCATCTAGTCCAACTCCCCTGCTAAAGCAGGAACGCCTAGAGCACATTACTCAGGACTGCATCCAGGCGGGTCTTGAAGATCTCCAGAGAAGGGGACTCCACGACCTCCCTGGGCAGCCTGTTCCAGTCGTTCTCTTGGAAACTCATTTCGCTTCTGTTTTATGTTTCCAAGGCTTCTTGCAATATTTACCAAATAGCTGTTGGACTGAGATTTCCTCCCCTCTCTCTGACTTTTATCAAATCCCACGTGGGAAACCCACTGAGGTTTTCTTGTTGCTATAAACTAAGAAAATGCTCCTGTGTGCTGACAAGAGTGGCTGTTTTAAAATGCACTTGGTGGTACTTGTGTTTTTCTGCCTGCTTTTGTAGAAGCTGTAACGTAGACCTCTTCCATGTATAAAATGTAATTACTGAAAGACTGACTTTATCTTGAGCCCATAATTTACATTTACCCTCTGGCAAAGGAGAGATGGGATTAACTTCACCTGATTCTTACCTGTCCAAAAATGGTGTTTCTAGCCTGAGCTAATTTCATAGTTGATCCAATGTATGGGAGAGTTCTGCAGAAGGAAAATTGTTCCCCCCTTCCCTCTTCTCGTGCTGTGGCTATAGCAAAGAAGTTTAAACTAAATGCCTACATCTCAGAAGGCTGATGTGGAGTGAGAACGCCATCTATTATCTTCCTCTGGTAACATCCCGAGCTTGGAAAAGTTTTCCTATACTCATCGTTAACTTTTTTCTTTTTCCTTCCCCCCTGCCCTCTAGGGAAGCTTATGATGGAGGAAAGAAGGAGCCCTCCTCTTCCTTCTCCTCAGACCCTGTTCCAGATGAGTTGTTGTGTCTCATTTGTAAAGAGGTAATGACTGATGCAGCCACTACTCCCTGCTGTGGACAGTTCTTGTGATAAATTAAATGTTACTGCCGTGTTTGTTCATGCAAAACATCACATCTGATTTTCTGAAAGCAGAAACAGGAGATGATGAAATTACCTTGTTACCAGTTCTATTCAGCATTTAAGTATTCCCTGAATAGGAAAGGACTCTTTTTGTATAAAGAGAAAATAAAAGGCAAGAAGCTTTTTTCCCTTTTTATGTATCTAGTTAAATCCTCTTTCCATGTGGAAGGATGCGTATGAGAAGAGGCAAAACTGTGCAGGTGATTCCAGTATTCACATCCCTTTCTCTCATACAAAATCATATATATATGAGTATAGATATATACACATATGTATAGTATATATACTCATATATATGGGTAAATCAACTCTGGTGACTTACTGGCTCTCCTGCAAACCAGTAATTAGGCATTTAATCCACATTCTTCTCCACAGGAGAGCTGGGTAAAACCTTCAGAACTCAAACCCACGCATGGTTTTTCAAGGTGTGTTTTATTCACTAATCTGGAGGTTTGTGACTTCTCACTGTATATCTTGTAGTGGAAAAAAGACCACTCGAGACATCCAGACACAGCCCTCTTCAGATGTTCCAATAGTGAAATATCAAAACTGTAGAGTTATTTGCTGCATCCTAGAAATGTTTTACACTATTGAACATTTATAGCTTCATGCTCTCAATTCAAGACTATATTCATCCATTAGTCATGCATGTCTTTTTATAATTGACTGGAACCCCCCAAATTTCCTTATGTTGGCTAAACATACTTTGATGACTCTAATTTTACACAGGGATTAGAACAGCATTGCTGGAATCTGAAGAACACGCCTGCCCAATGTGTCATCAGATGGGTGTTTCCCCTGATGCTCTAATTACCAACAGGTTCTCGCGCAAGGTAACAGGATGACTTTTGCTTAAACTGTTGGTAAGACAAGTCTACTGGTAAAAAGCTGATGGGGAAGCTGATGGGATTAATTTGCATCACCTTAAGTGAACCTAAATAAGGCTACATTTACTTTTCCAGTACATCCTCTGTTGTTACAGAAGCTGATAACTCTTTAGAGGCAAATTCAGGTCACACTTTTGTTTAACACGATTATCTTTCAGATTCAGTGTGAACACTGAATAAATACAGATACTCTGAGTTACCAGTCATTAATATCAATGCTTAAGGCAATGTGTTCATATATTTGTGTGATGACTCATTTTAGGATTGACAGCATTTGGAGGAATACACAAGCGATCCTACTCTGTGGAGGCTTTTGTTCGTGTATCTACCGAAAGTTCATATTACCTTTTTGTAAATGTTTTTCTGCCTCCAGGCTGTGAACAACTTCCACAATGGCACCAGCCACACAAAAGAGCTCCATGAGCAGATTCATCATCAGCAGCCGCCACTTCCACCACCTCCACCACCGCTCATGGATGTCCCACCTCCTGCGCCTTTTCGGTAGTAAATCAGTAAATTCGTCAACATGAATATAAAAGACACCAAAATGCTGAAGTCAGATTCTTCTTCCTGAGCTTCTCAGCTAGTGATTTATATGTCATTAGTGACAGTTACAGATAATTGTGGGAGTTCTAGTTTTTGTTTTCACTTTGAATGAGGACACTTTGATAAGTTGGAAGTATGCCTCATACCAGAATTGTCTCAGAAGTGTTGCTTGTTTGGTTCCCTCATCAGTCCTGCCATACAGGTCTGCCCTGAGAGAGGAACGGTTTTCTCTGGGAGCCCTTTGATTTTAAGTGGCCAGCAATTCCCAAGGAAACCATTTAGTTGTGTCAAACTTTCCTGAGTGCATTAATTTCTCCTTAGTACCAAAGAAATAATATTTTAATGAAAAGTATGAAAGCACAATGATAGGAAAAATTGGCCAGGTGTTTTTACATTACTTTTTTCTAGAGTACTTCTACCATCAGTATCATACAATATGTTTCCATGAGCTTTCTCTTTAAAGGCCAGTATCCACAGAGACTTGTCACCACACTTTGTTGGGAATCAGCCAACTTCACTTCTGTAAATCTGGTGAAGATTATTTTGTAAATTTTTTTTTTCATTTACGGTAGTCAGTCAGCGCTTTCTCACCTTGGACCTTATATTTCAAGCAGCACTTCAAAACACTGCTTGAAATACAAAAATTTGGGGGGGTTTTCATAGCAATGCCAGTAGCATTATACCTCTTGCTGCTCTGGTCACAGCTGCTGAACCTTCTACATCTTCCTCACTGTCAGTCAGCAGTGTTTCTGGAGAGAAGGTAACCTACCTTTCAATATATGCAGTGATTCTTGCATTTTAGTAGAGATTATTTTCCAACTGCTTGCATTTCCTCCCAAGGCCTGTCAGGTTCCTGTAGGAAGACAACCAGCATTACCGAGTCTTCTGGGCCCCCAAGGACAATCAACGCCCACAACAGGTAAGGAACTATAGCATCAGAATTTCTGTTAAAAAATTACCTTCATATACACTGAGTGGGATTTCTTCTCTTTTCCTCTCTTCACTCCAAAAGGTCACTCCATGAAAGCCCATTCACCTCGCTCAGCAGGAGGCAGAGCAGGCTGGGAACTGTAAGTATTCTATAGAAATTCATAGAAATTCAGTGCATTACTGTTTGTAACAAGGCCATAACACGTAGCTTATACAAAAAATGATTTATAACAGAATCAGTATGCACAGATAGTTGTGGAGAATACAAGTGGTAATTAATTTTTAAATGTCTTAATTTGAATTGGCTTTAACGGGGGGGTCTTTGCTTGTGGAAAAATTATTTAAAATAAAACCCCAGTACATGACTGAAAGAAGGACTCTGAAAAACGAACACTTTTTGAGGAAGCTATAATTCCATATAAAACTGAAATATAATTAAAGGATCAGATGGAAAGCCACCCTTTTTGTTACTGGCTGAATAGAGTTGAAGAAATTGATCTCCCAATAGACAGTAGCCTCCAACATTCTTTTTATAACAACTCAGCTGATAGTGATGGAGTAAATTCTTGGAAAAGTCAGCGCTGTTATTTTCTGACAATTTTGAATTTCTTCAGTGCCATGATCTCAAACAGCCAAGTGCTTTCTCTCAACTGGAGAGAGAGGAGCCTGTTTTATCTATTATTGGAGTGTCAAGCTGACCCTTCCTTTTGGAATAAATTTGTTCTAGATAGATTGTAAGTGTGCACTGTGTTTAGAAAATCTTAAGATAAATACAAACAGAAACTAGGATCCTTCCCACAGATTGTCTAAAAGTTCAGTAGGCAAGAAAATAACAATCGAGGGAGAAGAACAGGCCAAATCCATGGTGGTGAGGCACCACCATGGGCAGTATGAAGTGCACCAAGAAGGGCAGAGGAGTGGTGGGCACTCAGACATGGAGATGGGAGTCTCTTTGAGCAGGGACAGCCACCACCCACAGTCCAATGCTGAGTGTAAGATGAGGAGACTGAGGGAACTGCTAGGGGAGCATGAGGAAGGCAAGTGTGAGGGTCAAGAAATGAGTGTAGCCTCAAACGAGCAGAAAGCAGGGAGAAAGACACTTAAGTTGAGAACAAGTGCTGGCCACCACACTTCCGCTTCGTTCTCTTTCCTCTTCAAATTCAGGGCAGAGTGTTACAAACGGTGGCACATGTCTTGGGGTTTCTTTAAAAGTTCAAATCAAGGACACCCACACTATGAACGTACCCAAAGGAGGACTCAAGGCCCAGCACTCCCAGCATCAACACCACTCACTTAGAAATAAACTTAGCCTTCCTCTATCCTTTTACACTATCAAAGCAGCAGCTGTTCTGTGCTGGAAGCAGAAACTTTTCCATGTTCTCAAGTTCTTCAATTTGCAGTAGTGTTATGTCAGCAGCTGAAAGGAGCTTTGACATAAGTATATGGGGGGGGGGGGGAACAAAACTAATTTTGGGAGGGAAACAGGGTGACTGTTTTGAATTAACTTCATTTTTTTTTTGGTGTTGTTTTTTTTTCTAAGGTACAAGTCTCCCTATAGTGCTTCATCTTACTCCAGAAGTTCACAAACCTACTCCAAGTCAAGATCTCATTCTCCTTCCTTCTCGCAATTGCCGCCCTGTCCAAGAGGAGGCAAAGAGAAGAGTTCTAACTGTCGTTCTAGGTCAAGGTCACCTGGTTATCACCAGTCAAGGTCACAGTCACCCCCGTACAGGAGATGTCATTCATGGTCAAGATCTCCAGTATTTAGAGGCCAGTCTCCCACTACATGGACTGTACCTCAATGGGATGGAGAAAGGCAGCATTTGAAGAGATACAAAGAAGTTCCAGCGTATGATATGAAAGCTTCCTAAGGCAGATTTGCTGACTTTTGTGATCCATTTGAAAAGGAGAGATATGGAGAACTGGACAGGAACTATAAAGAATGGTATGAAATGTTTTACAAGGGCTGTGCTCTTGGTGCTCAACCAAGGGAGGAAGAGACCAAGGAAGACCATCCAAAAGAAACCAAGTTGGACAAGCCCTCCAAGAAAGAGCGTAAGTCAACAAAACCTGCTGGAAAAAGCAAAGCTTTTGATGCCAAACCTGAAAAAAATAAAAAGAAAAGTACATAAAGAGGTTGATAAACATGAAGCCCCTTCCATTAAAGGCCTTCAAACCAGAAACTGCTGAATCAAAGGCATCGCCAAAGGGGGAGACCGAGTCTGATGGTGAAAAAGGAGAGCGACGTCCAGAAAAGGATAAATCTGCTTTTCCTCTATATTTCCTCTATTCATTCAAGATCAAACAAGATTTATGCTCCTTTTTTTTCTTCCCCTCACAACCCCACAAAAAAGATCAAACTTAACCAAGAAACTGGCAAAAAGATAGTGAGTGGAAAGTGATCAATGTGGAGCTGTTATTACTTCCATTTCAGCATCTAAAGCAGCAGGACAAAGCAAACTCAAAACATTTAAGACGTCGCTGTAGACTTAAGATAGCATTCTGATATTCTAAAATGTTTTAAACACCTACATTTTTCTAATTAAGAACATGAGACATGAGGATAAAACTCTGGTTGTGTCTACCTATCCATAATTGCTTGCTGACATGTTCCAACAGGTAGGTACATCTCATCTATATCTACCATTGGCAGAAGTGGGACATGAAGGAATTACCAGATCAGACAGTCCCCAATCTGATAATCTTGTGTCTTTGTCAATTTATTGTAGAGTGAAAAGGTGCTAAATTAATTGATTGCTCTTATCTTAGCCAATGGACTCATCCTTTCTCTTGCCTGTTTCCTTAATTGAACATCTTTTGAAAAAATACTAAAGATACAGAATTGAAGCAATAGCCAGTTTATAAGATTTCACCAAAGATCATGTATCTCACCCATTATAATCTACACTTTTTTCCTCTTCAAACTAGTTCTACTGGGGGAAGCCCAATTAGAAAGACTGAAGAAAAGCCAGATACAAACCGAATTTTCATTAAGACCATGGATGAATATAATGACCTCTGAAGACTTTCGGTGTGGGAGCAATCTATGGATGTTAGCTAGTTTTGAGCCCAGCCCTTGAGACGCTGAAAGCCTCAAGTGTGGTGGTGCTATGAAAGTGGTTCCCAGAGACAGTGAGAAGTACATTCTCTCCCAGCACTTCTATGAGGGAGAAAGCTCCAGACAATTGCTAGTTTTGAACCTAGCCCTGGGGAGAGTAAGAGCCCACAAGTTGGTGATGCTATTAGTTCCCAGACACAGTGACAGAAAGCACCACTTTCTTTCCCAGCATGTTCCATGTGGGACAAAGGTCCAGATGATTCCAAAATTTAAGCACAGCCTTGAGGAGAGTGAAAGCCCCAAGTTTAGTAGGGCTACGAAAGTGGTTCCCAAAGACAGTAAGAACAAGAATCTCTTTTCTCTCCTGGCACCTTCCATGTGGGAGCAAGCTCCAGATGATTTTTGTACTTTTGAGCCTTGACCTATGGAGGTCGATAGCCCCAGTGTTGTTGGTGTTATGAAAGCAGTTCCCAGAGACAGTGAGACAAAGCACCACTTTAGCCTCCCAGCACCTTCCATGTGGGAAAAAGCTCCAGGCGTTTGCTTTCCTGGAGAGGTTGTGCTCAAAACCACCTTTTTTCACATTCCCTAGGGCTGGGCTCAAAAATAAAACATGTCCAGAGATTGCTGGCTTCACATTGGCCCCTGTGACTTAGTAGCAGCAGCACATCACACAATACCCACTCTTGCGCTGGTTTTTAACACAAAACCACCCCTGCAACATGTTCAGGAAAAACAGCAACAAAATCACAATCTTCTGAAAGTAACATTAATTTTCTAAATGGCCGAAAAGCCATTGCCTAGCTCCACTTTAAATGAAATATTGATAATAAAGTAAAAAGGAAATAATGAAATAGATACAATATTTACAAATATATATACAAAACCGATTCAAGCTCCCAGGGAGATGTCACCAGCAGGCACTGGGGAAGTTCCAGACTGGACTTGGTAATAGTTGGCAGTTGGATTCCAGAACACGCTGATGGGGTTCGAAGGCAGGCAAACAGACAGGGTCCTTCTTCCACAGACATCAATCACTGAAGAAAAGGGGCTGCCCTCACTTGGGGGCTGTCTGGACATCGGTTGGTTGGTGCTGAGGAACTAACAAACAAAGAGGGACTGGTGGAGGACATTAAGGTTGGGGGCAGCCTTGATTGCAGTGATCATGAAAAGATAGAGTTCAAGATCATGGGTAGTATGCACAAAACAACAAGTAGGATTGAAACCTTGGATTTCAGGAGGGCTAACTTTGACCTCTTCAAGAAAATGCTTAGAGAAATCCCATGGGTTAGGGCTTTGGAAGGTAGGGGGGCTCAAGAGAGCTGGATGATATTCAATGATACAACTTTCTCCAAGCCCAGGATCGGTGCATCCCAAAGAGCAAGAAATCAGGCAAGGG
>VXAK01020776.1:6338-22191 GCA_013399435.1 Arenaria interpres
AAAAAAAAGCATTGGGGGGGGCGGAGAGTTTTCCTTCCTTCACTGTTTTCTTTTGTCAATCTTGTTTCAGCTCGGAACAGCAACGCAAGAGGATTAATGTCGCTTTTCAGCCACATCACATCAAATCTGTCCTGTGCACAAGAAAAATATAACTCATTTCTAGCTCTGAATCCAGCCATGCTCCAAGACTCAAGCTGGGTCCTTTCTAGCTTAGCAAACCCCACCATTACTGCATCCCAGATAGGCGCAGACCTTCCTCCTGGTGGAAAATTAACCGGGATGAAATCCATTTCTCCTTGCCAAATCCTGGTACTTAAACACAAATGAGAACAGCAAACAACTGCCTCGAGCCAGCCAGCAGACGTCCCTGGGAACACAGGAAGAGGAGCTCATTTGAGTATGGAGGCACCTGCCTAGATGTTTTTGCTGGTTTCCTAGCTTCAGGGGTACGGACCAGACAAGGAACCGGGCTGTGTCTGAATGACGAATCCAGCCCGTGGTGTTTACACAGGCAGAGCAAGGCAATACTTCGCCTCCCATATTTTTCTCCCCACATTGATGAGGTTTCAAAGTCCCTGGCTCAAATTTCTCTTTAAGTCTCATCTTCACCCCTCAAGTTTTTTTGGCATTTGCCAACTCCGGTTTTTAAGCTCCGACTTCAGGCCTTCGCAGCACCGTCCTGCTGAGAAGCCTCTAACGAGTCCCACGCACTCACAGCCATAAGCGAAAAGGGGAAAAACCTCCCCGCTGCATTTCTTTGCAGGGCCGTGAGAGGCACAAAATGTAAAAAGTGGAGTTTGCATCCACCATCTGTGACAACACCTTGACCAGAGAGCTGCAGAACTGGAAGAGCTGGGAGCCCTGCAGCTCAGTTTCAAACCACCTCTGAGCCTCTTGCTGGACTCGTTTGATTACTTCATTTAACTTCATTTAACTTCATTCTTAGGGGCGTGTAGCAGAATAGGATGTGTCCAATTCTTGCAGACATGCAATATCTGTGTTGCATTAGCAGGGCTTTGTTTGTTTTTTAACTGATATCCTGGGTCACGTCAAAGACCTGTCACGGCTCCTATCTTATCTCCAACCTACCCAGTAACTGGAGCTTACGGAAAGAGAATAAGAAACAGGACTAGCCAAGATTGGTCACTCCCCTGCTACCACCTCCCAGCTCCAGGAAGCAGAATCGCAGCTTCTCTGCGTATTGGGTTTGCATGGCAAGGTTTTGGTAGTGGGGGGGCTCCAGGGATGGCTTCTGGGAGAAGCTGCTAGAAGCTACCTTATGTCTGATGAGAGCCAATGACAGCTGGCTCCAAGATGGACCTGCCCCTGGCCAAGGCTGAGCCCACCAGCGATGGTGACAGCGCCTCTGGGACAACATATTTAAGAAGGGGGAACAAAATCTACGCAACAGTAACTTAAGCAAGGAGTGAGAATATGTAAGAGACACAGCCCTGCAGACACCAAAGGCAGTGAAGAAGGAGGGGAGGAGGTGCTCCAGGCACTGGAGCAGCGATGCCCCTGCAGCCCATAGTGAAGACCATGGTGAGGCAAGCTGTCCCCCTGCAGCTCATAGAGGTCCACAGTAGAGTAGAGATTCACTGCAGCCTGTGGAGGACCCCATGCCGGAGCAGTGGATGCCTGAAGGAGGCTGTGACCCTGTGAAGATTCTGTGCTAGATCAGGCTTCTGATGGTTCCTCTGGACTTATGGAAAGAGGAGCCCATGCTGCAGGTTTGCTGGCAGAACTTGCGACCTCGCAGGAGACCCACGCTGGGGCAGTCTGTTCCTGAAGGACTGCACCCCATGGAAGAGACCCACGCTGGAGCAGTATGCGAAGAACTGGAGGGATCCCACACAGGGGGAAGACTGGGAGATGTCCTCCCTCTGAGGAAGAAAGTATGGCAAGAGACGACGTGTGACGAACTGACCACAACCCCCGCTACTGCCCCCCTGCACCACTTGGGGGGAAGAGGCAGAGAATTCAGGAGTTAAACCTGGGAAGAACAGAAGGGTGGGGGAAAGGAGTTTTAAGATTCAGGTTTATTTCTTATTCTGCTCTGATTTGAGTGGTAATAAGTTAAACTGATTTCTTCAAGTTGAGTCTGTTCTGCCCATGATGGTAATTAGGGAATGATCTCTACCTGTCCCTATCTCGACCCACAAGCCTTTCCTCATATTTTCTCTCCCCTGTGCAGCTGAGGAGGGGAGTGACAGTGGCTTTGGTGGGCATCCGGTGTCCACCAGGGTCAACCCACCAAACTCTGCAAGGAAAGAGTAGACAAGGGAAACGGACAATATCCACCTATTGGACTGGGGAGACTGAGCATCTGTGGTACAATGTGGACCTGTGCTCTGTTTCCAATCTGTTTCTATCCACCTGCATTTACTTTCCATGTGCCATGGAACTATTCGTGAAATGGAATAACCACAGGACTGAGTTTCTGCCATTTAAGAGTTGACAGACGATTAAAAAACACAACATCTAAGCCACCAGAGCATTAGAATAGCAGAGTGACAAACGTAAAATGGAAATCAGAACATACAGGCTCTCTGTGAAACCTGGCTCTCTCATGGCCTTCTCAAATGCTCCACCTGGGTCTGAAAGAGGCTGTTGATGGCACACAAATGAAAATAATCCAGCTGCACTTGAAGGCAAAACGTTTTCAGCTTATTGCCTCTTAAATCTGGATCCCACTTGAATTATAAACTATTTTAACTCAGTGTTTGTGTCTTTCTCTCCAGCAGGCAGCTGGCGTTTCATGAGGACCCCAAAGTATGAGAATGTCCTGGTGAAAAAAGAGAAGCTCCCTTCAAAAAAGGAAAGGGAACTGGGGAAAGTGACACTCGATAGGCAAAATAGATCCTCTCATATTTGAGTTTCAAGTCTTTCAAGTAAGTTTCACTGAAAGATTCTGAAAACAAAAATTGCATCAATTTCACTAAATTGGTTTTAGAAACTTATTTGTAGTTGAAATTGTTCTGAAAAGAAACATACCAACCCTGAAGCGTCTGGCTCGATGTAGAAGTCCTCAGTGCCAGCACTGGATGTGGAAGGGAGGTGGAGGTCCCTCTAGCCAGCCACTTCTCTCTTACAGCCATCGTGTTGGCTGCACAGTAAAGGATGGATGCAAAGGGGACATAGCACTTTTAAAAATTATTTTCAAAAATAAAGATAATTTCATTCCCCTGCCTTTATTCTCTCTGCAGAAATAGATTTTAAAAATTGAATCAAAAGTGGCTTCATCCTGCTTCCACTGAAATTAATTTTAGTAAGCGTTGAGGCCAGCTATGAGTTCTTTTAAAAACCCTCCTTAGTTTATAACACATCCTTCCAGCTTCAGCTATAGGAGACCTCTCTGCTGTCCGATCAGTGCTGGTACCATCCAGATGAGGGCAACATCTGTGTATTAAATCCTGGTCCAAACGGGTGCAACCTCCATCTGTTTTTGACGGCCATTACAGAATCATCAGACCCACAGAAGCTAATGGGGAAGAGTTTCATTCCCTTCATGGTGCCGAATCAAACCTCACAAGAAAGCGGGACTGCTAAAATATCAGACGGATGCTTTCAGAACAGAGAGACTGAAGAGAGAAGCAGCTGAACTGATTCTGGCACAAGAAAAATGGATTTGGGGGATGTTCCAAATAGCATGAGTAGAGCTCTGCTCATATTTAAGGCAACAGAATTTTTGTCATCGAGTGCCCTGGGGCCAGGGATACAGGAATAGCTCGGTCAAATGAGAAGTAACAAGAACCTGCTTGCTGCTGTGTTAAATGCATCAAGACGGATGAGACACAGAGAGAAAATATGATCCGGAAATCGCTGTTTTCCAGTTTACACCAAATCTCACACATCTTTGCACAGAGTTATTTATGCCCGTGGGACATCTTCTCCAAGTACCTTTTTTTCTGCTCCAAGAACCAGTGCCCACCTACGCCGCACCAGCAGGGTTGTACTGACATGCTTTCCCAGCTACAGGGCACACACAGCCCGTGGCCACGCGAAGACACAGCGCACCACGACACTGCTGACCCTGCTTCACGTACGGGCACAGAGAAGATTATTGCACACTGTAGGTGCGTGGCTTCACTCACACAAATGGCAAAAACCTCCCTGCACAGTCAGCCTCACAGCTGCAAAGAGGCATTGCTAAAACCAACCTCCCTTTCGGCTTCCCATCTTCAGGGTTGCTGCTCGGCACCAACACTTGCATGTAGTTTACATTAGCATGCAAATCTTCCGGCTTTGATTTGTAACCTTACATATGACCCCCAGATGCAACGTTGGAAAAGCAAAGCAAGGGCCTGGGAAAGGGAGCAAAACTCCTCCAGGCCTTTCCAGAACAATGACAAAGCTCTGGGACATTCTTAGTCCAAATAATGGAAATTCTCCCGGGATTTTGCCATAGAATAGTGGGATAATTTTTTTCTTCTCATTTTGAGTAGAGGGAAACATAAAGTTCATGTAAACCAAGAGACCCTCAGATTCACAAAGACAGATCCGAGCGGTACAGTAGTTTGAGTCGGATCCACAAAACCAGACAAAAAACAACTCTGAAACACTCTTCTAATTTCTATACGGTTTGTGCAACTACATTTTTCGTGCACGACTGAAGGATAAAAACTGAGGTGAAATTAACTGGATCAGCCAGCAAAGCATCACAAAACTGCCAGCATAACACGCTGACAGATGACTATTTGCATTTTAATGGCAAAATACTAGTCAAGTGAAAAATAAACCTATTCTCAAAACTAAAACACCGATCAACAAACATGCAAAGCATGTAGATCTTTGATTATACTGCATGATCACATATGCGTTAAGACTGAATGGACTTGTTCTCTACAAGACAATCCCGACAACGTGAAACCAACTCTTGGAAAGAAGGGAACACATTTCCCCAACTCCAGAAAGATGCAGTGCTGAAGTCACTGGAAATAATGTCTTTCATTGCAGTGACCTTTGATTTCAGGCTCAGGAGAAATCCAAGTTTCTTGTGGGGAGAGAAGTGAAAGAAGAAAATGACTGTGTGTCCTACTCTTGCAATAAACAACTGACTTTCTCTGCAAAATGCCAAAAAGGAGGCAAACGTGGAAAGCCCTTCTTTTTTTTCCTCAATGTTCCTGGCCAAGGCAGGAAAACTGATGTAAGAGTCCTGCGCGGGACAGATCCCTCCTGTCAGGGCACAGGACTGAATTAAACCAAAATTACCTTCTTCCTGTGGAACTTCAGGGTTTTCAGGAAGATGCTCTGCCAAATCCTCGCACCCTCAATCGCTGCCTCTTTGCTAAGATGAACTATTGTCTCTGCCCTTTCCTTCCCTCCTACTCTTCTCACAATCCTCCTCCTTTTCCCTCCTTTTCCCACGCTTGGCTTCCTGCCTTCCCACTTGCAGGAACACCCTCTCCCTCCCCAGATGCACAGGGCTATCACGGACGGCATAAACCCACCCCTCTCCAACTCTGCAATTTGCAGCCTGGGCCACACATGGAGACACACACGGCCACCCTCACCGCCTTCCACATCCCCTTTATTCGGCACACCTGGCTGCGGGTCCTGCGGATGGGGGAGCTTTGCTCTGCCTCACTGGGATACAGGGATACAAAGGATATGCCTCCTCAGCCCGGAGCAATACCGTGCTCTGGGCATTTCTGCTCAAAACATCACTCCCCCTTCAAAATCTGCAAATGTAAGCACATTACAGTAGGAAAATATATTTAACTGCTGGGCACATGGATAGCTGCTGGACAGGACAGTCACGCTGTCTAACTTTGTGTCCCCAGCTGAGGAGCTGGGAAAGGAGACTCCAGGCTGGACCACAAGCTGTGCTCTTGACCTGCACGGCCCACCAAACCAGCCCCCCTTCTCCCCAGTCTGTACAGAGGGGCAAAGGAGATAGGCCCCTAAAAGGATGTAAAATTTGGGCATACGGCTGTCCGCAGCAGTTGTAACTACCCTGCCAAAGGACACCATCAGAAACCAGCCCCCAAGCCCGGCTCACGTGCTGGCACAAGCCATCACCTTAGCTCCCGGCCAGAAGCCCAGACCCTTTCGGTGCTGGGGAGAAGAACATCCCCAGGGATTTTCAATCACCCTGGGCTGGGCTTTGTCACTCGCACGGCTTCCCCCCCAGCAAATTCCACATCTCCTCTGGAGACACGCGCTGCCGTTTGGTAATGCTCTTTCTGTCAGAGCTGTCAGGGGTGGCAGTGATGGCAACCACACTAATTCCTTCCCCTTTACCTATCACAACCCAGCCACAAGCCACACATGCCCTGAGAGTTACTCATTTTTGGAAGGAGAGTGTGCGGCTGCAAGTCAGCATGTGTCACCTTAGAAATAAGCCTTTTAGGGCCATGCCTATATTATATGCTTTATCGAAACCAGTAATAAAATATGAATCAGCAAAATGACCGTATGCGTTTGCATTTCTGTCAAATTCAGGGTTTATAGTTACTTGGAACAATAAACAAACCTCTTCCTTTCAATCCCCAAGCCTGAGTATTCTCCCACTTTTAGCCACTTAAAGGGAATTGTTAACGTTCCATGGAGAGAAACTCTATTAAAACTGCTTAAGTGACCACCCAAAGTCCAGCAAAATTACTGTCTGTAACAGCAGGCTTTCAAGAACTTATACAGCTGCACTCAACACATACAGCATCTGGAGACAGCAGGAATTTGCTAGGCAGGATTTGGGGAAAAAAGTCCTAGTTTTACGCATCCCAAAGTCAGCATCTCAAACTGGTTAAAGCTACTCATTTTAGATCCCTCTCTAAGCACGTGGCTAGGGCAGACATCCGTCTCTGGAGGTGTCCCTTCCTCTGCCTGCAGGAGGATCCTACGCCAGACAGGCATCTAAGGACTACACGGCTGAAATTAAGGTGACAGTAAGGAAAGGCCTACGTGGTCCTGAGGTGCCAAAACTGATGGTGACCTGTGTCTCCTCCACGATGCAGCCCATGGTGGTCCACAAAGCAGCTTCGCTGGGTCAGCCTCGTGGATTTGCAGGGCACATGAGCACCGGCACAGCATCTTTTGGATGCAGCTGCTCTGCTTGATGGGACTTCTGGACGCCATACGTCTCTGTCACAGCCACTGGGTCCAACTGATAGCGATGTAACACTCCCAAGTGCCAGACCCTTTCAAAAAATGAGGATTTGACTCCAATCCTCATTCAGAGGATTCAAAGTTTTTAACCTGGGTCCCCAGGGCAATTTTAAATTCCAATTGATGAAGTGCTACCAGAGGAAGGAGCTGGAGGCACCACTATAATTTACCACGAAGCAGATAGGCAAAGATAATAATCCTGACAGCCGGCCAGGCCCGAGCGCCAGCGCACCAAGGGCATGGGCGCAGCGTGGATCAAAGCGAGCTCCTGCTTTTAGTGACCTTGGGCAAGCAGTAGCTTGTGCTCATGGAGCCTGGGAAGAGGACAGGCATTTGTTAAAGAGATCCTTCCTCTTCGACTTGGCTCGGCTGCCGGCTTCGGAGCAGCGCTCTCGATGCGCAGCTGCTTTGCCAACATCACCCCCAGGCACAGGAGCACGACGGGGGTGATGGGTTGGACAGTCAGTTTGGCCGAGGGGCAGAGAAACCTTCTGCCACCTCGCAGGTGTCCCGAGAGACAGACAGGCAAGCAACAGCTTTTGTCCCAGCCGAGGGCAGCAAATGGGTTACTCCATCCCCGAGGCGAGCTGCAGCATAGATGCATCTCCTGCCAAGCACTTCATTAATAATGAGCTGATTTGAAAATCCTTTCCCTACGCGTTGGCTCTTACAGAGCAGATTTGAAGAAGATGACTGAGATAAAAGATGGAGGTGCTCAACAGCTTCTTGACCCACTTCAGGCTTCAGACCTTGCTTGCTGCTCCCAGGCACCAACCCGCACTGCCCCAAACGTTTCCAGCAGGCAACAGACAACTTCCAAAGTACCTAACACTTTCTTTGCTAGGACCAGGGATCTGCTCACAGGTAAGGCTACACCAAAGTCAGCTTGGACTAGGGAAATGCAAGGCCTGCCTGCCCTGAACCACCACAGCTTTGGTTACCAAAGGGAAAGACAAAACAAAAAGCAGCAGAGGGAGAGCCAAGCCCTGCAGCCATCTCCATGGGGAGACCTTAGAGCAGCCTTCCAACATCTGAAGGGAGCCTACAGGAGAGATGGGGAGGGACTCCTTGTCAGGAAGTGTAGTGACAGGACAAGGGGTAACGGTTTTAAATTGAAAGAGGAGAGATTTAGATTAGATACCAGAAAGAAATTCTTTGCTGTGAGGGTGGTGAGACCCTGGAACAGGTTGCCCAGAGAAGCTGTGGCTGCCCCATCCCTGGAGGGGTTCAAGGCCAGGCTGGATGGGGCTTGGAGCAACCTGGTCTGGTGGGAGGTGTCCCTGCCCAGGGCAGGGGGGTTGGAACTCTGTGATCTTTAAGGTCCCTTCCAACTCTGACTATTCTATGATTCTGTGATCTCCACTCGAGGGGTGAGCCGGCCAGGGGGTGAGCTGGAATCATTCACACGACGTGCACAGGGCGTGAAGCAGTCGGCTGAATGCCACGAAACGCATGAGGTGTGAATTACAGCATCGTAACTCACGGCCTGAAGTGTCTCATTGCAAAACGGCACAGGGCAGAGCTAGGATTTTTTTTCAGTGCAGTAATTCCCCTGCCTCTTCTCTCCTCCACAACCACCCTTCGAGTAGAGATATGTCCAAAGAGGATCAAATCTCACCCTCCTCGGCCCTGTGAAACGTGAGCAAAACTAGAAGGGCTGAGCCCACCGTGCCTTTTCCTAAGGCTCCGATAACATCAAATTCATACTCTTCGAATATAAACCACTCGTTGCCTTGGAACAACATGAAGACGGACATAAAACTACCCGATTCACAGATGGGTGTTATCAGTGGGCTCTGGTGAGAGCCACAGCATCCCATGCTCTAGATGAGTGCTTCCCTTTCCCCCGGCTCCGTGTGGGAGCAGATGGGATGCCGCACAAAAGGAGGCGAGATGCAAAGGGAGGTCTCCGGGCTCAAGCCCCACAATCTCCATGGGTCCAACTCTGTTAGCAGCCTGGTGATGTGAGCTGCTCTTCACCGGAAGGTCCTCGGGTTAAAAAAATAAACCCTTGCCCACATCCCAGCAGATGCAGACTGTTAAATGAGAGGGGCTGCCCTCAGCAATGCCACCAGGCCACCTGCTCCAGGATTTGCCCTGGTTTGCCTTAGGTAGAAGGAATGGACATCCTGGACATCCCATGGGCAGAGTGATGGGATAATGCATCGTTCTGGAGGCCAGTGGGACAGCTTCCAAAGTGGGGAAAAAAAAAAAAAAAAAAAGTATCTGGGGCAGGGATCTGCTCCCAGGTCAACCAAATCCCACTGGAAGCAGCAAGCAGGGAGGAAGTCTCCCACAAGACACACCAAACCCTGTCTGACACAGCCACCGTGGCGGCTCACATTTGAGTGAAGAGACAAAAATCAGACAAAATGAAGGCTGGAGCTTTTCCAGGTGAGAAAGCCACAGGCTCGTCTGCCAGAGACACACCATTAGGCTCCCACAGGCTCTCCTCTCTCTTAACCATCCAAATTGCTCTTGAGGTTAAGCAAAAGAGGCCAGTTGGAGAACTGACCGGTAGTTTTAGTGGAGGATAACCATCAGCCCTGAGACAAAGCTGACCACAGGGCAAAACCACTCCTCCCATCAGCATTCTCCAGGAGTGTCTCAGCAAGCCCAGGACCGCCCTGGATGGGGTAGGCAAGAGCAAAACCTGGGCCTGCATGCCTGGGACCCATGCTGTCTGTGCTCCAGAGAGGGAGATTTCTGCTTCCCCAAGCTGTCCATGAGGCTTTTCCACCAGCAACACAAAGACAGCCGAAAGTTCCTCACGGCTTGTAAACACAGAGGCAAGTCTCACCCGATGGTGAGATGCTGGCCTGATGTTTCCACTTCTTCATGGTCACAAAAAAGATCTCCCCAGCAACCATCCCTTTTCTAAACACTGAGATGAGTGTCCTGTGGATAAATGTCATCTCTTCCTAGAAAGCGAAGGGCAGAGACTGAATGGTCTGTGGAGATCACAACAGTGATCCCTCAGAGGCTTAGCCTGCTAAGGCACTGAAGGACACATTACACTTCAAGAAAGTACCTAAATTCCAGAGATTTCAATGGGATTTAAGCCTGTGTTTAACGCTGTTGCTGACTTGCAGCCTGTGATCATCAAGGTCTTCTTCTTTGTCACTTTGTCCAAGGAAGTGACAAATTACAGCCCCTGGACTTGTACAACTGTTGACTTGTGGGCACTGTTGAAAATCCTAACTCTTGGTGACTATCATCCTTCTACCATAATTTTGGGCTTTTCCAGAAACAGGCCTATGCAGTTGGTCTACAAACTTGACTATAACGATGCTTTTCCAGCCTTGCAGAGGTGAGCAGGAACTCTCCAGCTGGACATCTCCCCAACTCCACCACACATGAATCGCTCCGATACCCTCGTTTCACACATCAGCTACGTCCTGACAACTTTCAGCTGGAGATGACTGAATCCTCTCCAGATTGGCTCACTTCTTGCCACAGCTGCAGTGGTCTATACACACATTTCCAACCCTTGTCAAACCGCCCTGCTGTGGTTGCCACATTGCCAGCTGTACAGCCCGGGGAAGGCTCTGAAGACCCCTCCACGGTGGCAAGAAAGCCAGGTCATGATTGCAGTCACTCAGCAGCCAGGACTCCTTGGAAGAGGCTGCCATGTGGCTTTGGTCTTTCAACTACACTGGGTCTTAACTTGCAACCACAGGGAGCCACAGCCAGCGAGCATGTCACCAACTCTCCAAGCCAGCAAATCACTACCACAGCGAGAAGTCATGCAGGCACAGAAAACAGAAAAATGTCACAGCTCTTCTAGCTAACTAACCCCATTTCTGTCCCATGGACTTAAGGGGCAGGACAGGCAAAAGAGGCTGAAGGTTTTTCCAGGAGTTTAGAGAAATCCCATCTATGGGAGAGGGGTACCAATTCCCATCTGCAGACCTGGCCGCTCAAGAGGTCCAGTGGTCCACTTGGAAACGCCTGCCAGGCCAACTGGAGACCAAACTGCCTTCTCGCTGACATGGGAACCCTCCTTAGCTCAAAAACTGACTCCAAAACTACACTGAACTGCAAATCTCCTTGGCAGGGTAAATTATCGAAGCATGATTTAAAAGTGAGCTCTGAAGCGAGGGAGCTCAGCCAACCGCTGCATCTGGCCACAATATTGAGAGTCAATCCCCCAGTTAATAAGCTCAGACTCCATCGAGGTGTGACATTAAAAAACAATCCAAATAATATCCCAGCCATGTCACTTTATTCTTTTTCCCCTTGAAAGGACATCTGGCATGCAATGCTTAGGTTCTCCCTCATCCCAGGGAAAGCAGCAGCAACATTTTCCAAGGGTCTCCGTTCCCTAACCAGAGAGTGGAAGGGATGCAGTTAGTTCATGCACGGCTCCTAACATTTTTTCCCAACCAGCTGGACTCCTATCCCCTTCCCTTCTCCCATGGAGAAACACAGTCACTATAATCAGGCTGTAGCTGGGGAGAGCAGGAGATATCATTCCTGTTGCTGCTGCTCCAAAACCAACAGCTGACAGTGGCAGACTGCAACGTACCAACCATCTCTAGAGAGGTGAATGCATCTCTCCCACTTCACATACAAAAACCCTCCAGGAACAAGTATCTCAGTCTGGACATCTGGACACACCAGCTATGGAAACAGTCTCTAGTTCTGTTTCCAAACCCAGCTCAAGCAGGGTGTCCTCTGTGTCCACGCTTTCCATGTACCTTCATAACTCCTTTAGAAAAGCAATTGCAAGACCACTCCAGTAAAGCACCATTCCCTGTTTTCAGCTTGACACAAGCTGAAATTCTCTTTCAACTTTGTGTTCTTATGATTTTTCCAGCTGCCAAGAAACTATCTTTTCCACAGAAGGAACTGTGGAAATGGGCTTGGATATCTGTGACAGCTCCAGCAACCTTACCAAACTCCTCACCACGAAACCAGATAGGACTCAGACTAACTCAAACAACATCTAGATTTTAACTCCTGCCTTCAAGCACGCACAGGTCCAAGGGCCGTTGATGCCAGTGGGATGGATGTGAGAACGGAGGCCATGAGGGAGATGATCGTCCCCCTGTACTGGGCACTGGTGAGGCCCCACCTCGAGGGCTGGGACCAGTTTGGGGCCCCTCCCCACAAAAAAGACATTGAGGGGCTGGAGCGGGTCCAGAGAAGGACAACGGAGCTGGGGAGGGGTCTGGAGAAGAAGTCTGAGGAGGAGAGGCTGAGGGAGCTGGGGGGGTTCAGCCTGGAGAAAAGGAGGCTGAGGGGAGACCTTCTCGCTCTCTCCAACTCCCTGAAAGGAGGGGGTAGCCAGGGGGCGGTCAGTCTCTTCTCCCAACTCACAGGCGATGGGACAAGAGGAAACGGCCTCAAGTTGTACCAGGGGAGGTTCAGATTGGAGATTAGGAACAATTTTTCCACAGAAAGGGTTCTTAAGCCTTGGAATGGGCTGCCCAGGGAAGGGGTTGAGGCCCCATCCCTGGAGGGATTTAAAAGCCGGGTTGCCATAGTGCTTAGAGCCATGGTTTAGTGATGGTTTTTATCAGGGTTAGGTTGATGGTTGGACTAGATGATCTTGAAGGTCCCTTCTAACCTAGACGATTCTATGATTCTATCAGGGGCCCAATCTGAACTGTAACTGTGAAACAACAGAGTTGTTTCCTAAACATGAGAACATGACCTTAAAAAGAACCACAGCATTTCCAGAGGAAAACTGAATTAAAGCTAATTCACAAGCAAACATCCCTCGGGAATGCCAGCATCAGCACACACCGCTGGGACAGGTAAACTTTACAGTGCCAGGCACAAGATAGAAGAAAATTTTTGGTTTGGAGGCAAGATTTTTTTCCGGGAAAAGAAGCAACATGGCTGTAAAATAGTGCATTTTCATACCAAGTTTATTTCAAGCCTTGGGCTGCAGGCAGCACTCTCCTACTGACTGCCAAGCTGGCTACTGTGCTCCTCTTCACTCTGCAATACTTATTTGACTGGCAAGATACTATTTCAGAGCTATAAAACCCTCCTGGAACATGCTCCCAATAAACTGAATTCCTTTTCTAACTAATCATTTTATTTGCCTGATTATTAGCAGCACTTGGAACAAATCAGACACCCCAGACAGAATCCAACAGCGCTTGGTCCCTGCCCAACAGCTGTTTATAGGCTGCCCTATGGAGGACCAGGACTGAGGTCTCCAGCCCAGCTCCTTGTGCTGAGACTGGGCAGAAGAACAAGCAGAAGGCTACCAGGAGCGTGCTGGGGAGCTGCCTGCCATAGGGCATGATGTATTCCCGAGGTTAATAACATCTGACTCAACTTCCATGTCCTACCTCGGCCTGGAAAAGAAGTTCTCTTTGGGTAGTTGCCTTTAAGGAGTGGCGAAGTCCTGTCTATCCCTTCAACGTAGTAAGGGATGCTCCTATGGGCTGCAGTGTCCCTCTGCAACGAAGAAGCTGCCCTTTGGCAGGAATGAGGCAGAGCAGTAGCTATAATTTCCCTACACAAAGCAAGCAGAAAGTACGTTCCCTGTGTTTCTCTAGCAGCAACTGGAGGCATAATCTGGATGCAGCATCCGGGAGACCGAACTGCTCTCCAGCCCACATGGAAGCAGCACCGTAAGGGCAGGTCTAGTTAAACCCAGATAAAACCCATTCCAGGGGGACCTTAGAGCAGAGATTTTAAAAAAATCAGGAGTTGGAGGCCAGTTATTCACAAAAACAAAGGGCTAACACGTTTGTGCAACAGGCATCAAGGGCATATTTATACTTAAATTAACAACCTTTCCGATAACACTGAAATAAAACTACATCGGACCAGTATCAAGAGGGCAGCACAGCAGTGCCCCCCGCTCAACCAAAGCTGCCCCTCCAAGCAGCAGAATGAACTCGCTGGAGCCTCTTTGCAGCACACTCAAATTCTCTGGGATATAAAAAGCCTGTTGACTCGCCTGGCATGGGGGGACAGCAGCTCAGTCACGCACGGGGATTTTCTCTTCAAACACTTCTCGTCCCCCTCTGCGTGCAGGCACACAGACACACACGGTCTCCCAGCCCAGCTGGGATGGGATATCCCAGTATCGAATGCTTCAGAAAGTTCAAACACTAGTCACGTTTGACGAGGAGAGCAGCACAGGCTTCAGCATCGCAGGGGAAGGAGGTCTTCCCAGGTCCCAAATCCACCTCCCACCCCTTTCTCCTCTCCCGTGGAACCTGAGGCAGTATTTCCACTAAAGTCCTGAGTTTCCATACAGCCTGGGCAAAGGCAACCCTGGGACAAACCTGCTCTGCATGATGTGCAGAGGGCAATAGAGACTGTCCCCAGAAGAGGGAACATGAGCTTTAAAATAATCTTATGGGGAAGAAAAAAAAAAAAAAAAGGACAATATCCTGAAGCATAAAAACCACTCAAAGCACATTCGTTTCGCAGTTGCTTGAATAGAAAGCCAAGCCCTGGAGCTCTGCCAGCCAGTCAGTATTTTTACGATCATATCAAAGCACATGATAAAACCAAAAAGCTTAAGGGTCAAACTCAGTGCTGGGATTAGTAACCAGGCTGAAGTGAACAGCGTGATACCACGTCTGAGCAGGATCCTCTGATCACAGGCGCTCAAAACACGTTTGTTTTTCAGACAGACAGCAGTCATGCCCGAAACCCGTGTGCCGGATCCCTCCTTCAGCCCCTTCAGGTGGGGAGGGCTTTGTGCAAAATCTCTAAAACCTCTCCACCAAGGAGCACCAACAGAGTCTGCAGCTGTCTGCAGGCACGTCCATCACCCAGGGGAGCACACTGTCCAAGCCCTTCTCTCGAAGCCATTTCAGTCCCCTACTGCAGACACTGCCCCTGCCAGGGCTGCTCCCCACAGAAATACGCGGTATTTCTGACTATCCCTGCATTGGGCACGATCCAACATTGGCACGTTAGAGCCTGCGGGCACCAGAAGAGAAAGGTTCCCTTCATGTTCCTACCAAAAGGGCTAAAGACAGGTAGTTTTATTTTATTCAGTATAAGGAATCAGAGGAAATTTGACAGGAGCAGAGGAAATGGTCTGGAGTTGGGGCAGGGGAGGGTGAGATTAGATATTGGGAAGAATGACTTGCCTGAGAGGGTGGTCAGGCCCTGGAACAGCCTGCCCAGGGAGGTGGTGGAGTCACCATCCCTGGAGGGATTTAAGAAACGTGTAGACGTGGCACTTCAGGGCATGCTCTAGTGCTCGAGATTGTTGGGTTGTGTCTGTTTGTGGGTGGTTTTTTATTGTTGTTTTTTGGTGGTGGTGGGTTTGGTTTTGTTTTTGCAGTTGGACTCGACGATCTCAAAGGTCCCTTCCAACCATGAAGATACTGTGAGATTCTGTGAATCGGTGAACTTCTGCTGAGGGATTTAGCAGAACGAGCAGCATCAGAGACTAAAAGAGATGGAGTCCCTCCACGCTACTTCAGAAACTTTTTGTAGAGAAAGGACACCCATTGAAGAGCAAGAGATCCTGACCCCAGCATCACCCATGGACATTGCCTCGATGACCGCTGGCAGCAGGGACACCCTCAGCTGCTTGGGAGCCCTGCTTGGACCGTTCCCACACCACAGGGTTACAAGATGAGATGCTACTTGCCCCCACTGCTGCAGCCCAGAGCACAAAGGGTTTGGCAGTAGCTCCGCGTTGAAATGCCCGGAGTTAGAAACCATCAGAGACACTTTCTCAGCCTGCAGGTATCAGCACTCTGTGACCTCTGTCACCTTCATCCTGACAAGGCTGGAGGCAGCAATGATGGGC
>VXAK01020776.1:29153-49208 GCA_013399435.1 Arenaria interpres
TGAACTGGGGAGCCCAGCACTGGACGCAGGATTCCAGTTGTGGCCTCCCCAGTGCAGAGCAGAGGGGGAGAATGACCTCCCTGGACCTACTGGCCACACTCTTCCCTACGCAGCCCAGGATCCCATTGGCCCTCTTGGCCACAAGGGCACATTGCTGGCTCAGGGAGAGTTTACTGTCTACCATGGAAAGACCACTATCCTCTGTAATCTTCCTTGCAGGGAGAAGAGGAGACATACATACACCCCTGGCCAGTTTTATCCTCTAATCTAACACTGCACGGAGCAGAAGTCTATCCAGCCAGCCTCCAAAAATAAAAATAGACTGAATTTTGTTGCTGGGACAGCCCCCCACACTCACAGAGGCAGCCAGGGCCTTTTTTCTGCCTCAGTGCTGTGCCCTGACAGCTGAGCTGCCGAGGAACGGGGATGTGCCGAAGGAGCCATCACAGCTGCAGGGCCAGCTGAGAGCCCGGGAGAAACCGAGCCGCTGCATTCTGCAAAATTTTGTGGAACAGTTGCTCCAGTGACTTTAGTTTCTCACCCCCTGCACGTACACTTCCTTCCCCAGCACCTGACATCCCATGTCATTCTTATCAGCATCAGTTTGTGCTACCTGGGGAATGCTAAGCAGGCATCTGAATTCTGATTTTAAAACTGTTTTTTTATCAGCAAATTATATTTCTAGTGAGCTAAACATAAATTTCACTAGAGAAGATGAGTTTTAGGGCATCCTTTGGAATATTACCGTATCTCTAAATAAGACTGAAAGAGACACTTGGTGTTTGGGAAATTCAGCCAATTTTCAGCAACAGTAATGATAATAGCATTTTTATCCTGTTCCTCCTCCTTTCAGCATGAAGGAGAGCTCTCACACACAGTCTAAGAGGACAGCAACACACACAGGATAATGAAACCACAGATCATTGAAATACAAACACGCTCAAAATAAATCAAATTAGGAGTTATAATCTGAGAGAGGGAGGTATCTCAAGTTGTGGTAAATCCATAGCCCGAATCATCATCACCATGTTTCTTTACAGAGATCAATTAAACCAGGGCAGAAATTAAAAAGATCTTCAAGGAAACCCAGTGAAGCAGTGGGACTTCCAAAAGAGACCTTGAATTCACCAGATGAATCATTTAAAGTTGAACAAACACCAAACCACACTGAAGAGATGCAACCAAAAGCTCCCAATCCCTGAAGCCACTTCAGACAGCTCACTACATCATGCAAAGATTGATCGGACACGTTACCAAAGTGCTACAATTCTCCTTACTACATGCATTAGCTAATTGACGGCAACTTTGCATAAACCTTGACCACCACAAGATGAGTTGAGTCAGTTTAGCAGCAAAAAAAAAAAAGCAAGTTCACTCTGCCACATACTTGAGCAGACTCCGAGTTTGCAGCAGAGCGAGGATCCCGCTACTCATGCACTGGTACTTATTAAGTTGCAGTAAATTGCCCGTGCGATTTAAACTGAGATCAAAGGGAGACCAAATCCCACCCCTGTACTTTTGGCAACAGCATCTCTTTGCATGATCAGCGTCGAGCGTGCGAAGTCAAAAATCACTATTACAGCTCACTGCCCAAGCATGAGGAACCTCAATTCCTCTACCCAGCAAACCCCCACGGACACAAGCAGGAATCCAGCTGCAGCAGAGTTAATTGGCAAGAGTCAATTGGGTTTTTGCCTCAGCTGTGCACTCCCAAAGCAAGAGAGCTAAGCAATTATTGAAAAATCACCTGGGAGAAACAGACGGCAGAGGGAATGGTTTTGCAATAAATGTTTTTAATTTTAACCCCCTTTGTATAATATTTAAGTATTACAGTAATAACAAGCCTAGTAAGTATTTTATAGCCAGAGTTACACTGCTGAACGTTAGCCTCTCTTTTTCTAAAATAAGTGACAGCTATTGGCAATCTCCCCAACTCAACTCCTCCTGCTAACCCCCCACCTGCCAAGGAGGTAACATGGCCTCAGGAAACGGGCCCGGTATCTCAGGCACGTTATCATTAGTGTCCCACTTTCCACTTTGTTTCCATGCCGTCGTGGGCACAACATCCCTGGGGTGGCTGGAGAGGGAACCAGGCATCAGCTGTTTGGCCCCAGTGCTTGTAATCACATCTGATACCACATGGCTCCTTTTACACTGAAAGGTCCCAACTGTGTGACTGCCCGGGAGATGGCTTTTCTGGTCTCCTGCCTGGTCAGTTGGGACCACTGACTCCAGTCCCTCAGGCTAGCAGACAAAATGAGGTACTCCTTAAAGTGCTCAGCAATAACTTAAGAGAGCACTAAGGATAATTCCTTGCTCTCACTCCAGAACATATTCCAGCAGTTAGAGCCAGATGGACAACCAGGGTCACCTAATGCGGGCCAAGATTAGCAGAAGGGATGTTGAGGTGGGCAGCTCAAGACCTCCCAGGAACAGTCCAGTTTCCAGCACACAGGCACTCAGCACCTCCTGAGAAAACAGTCTACAACAGGCCTCTCAAAACCCCAAATAAATCCCAAATCCATTCTCTCAGGGCCACTCCTTGCTAATTCTACCACTGATCTGCTCAGCAACAACAGGCAAGCCATGCCAGGCCTTCCATCTTGCAGGCAAAGAAACCCACCCTAAGACAGATCTGTATCATTTTCCTTGCCGGGCTGCAGAGAGGTTTCACCAGCTGTGTGTGAGGTTCTCACAACTCTCAGATAATTAGTTTGATGGAGGCACAAACCATAGAATCATAGAATTGTCTCGGTAGGAAGGGACCTTTCACAGATCACCTAGTCCAACCATCAACCTAACCCTGGTAAAAACCATCACTAAACCATGGCTCTAAGCACTATGGCAACCTGGCTTTTAAATCCCTCCAGGGATGGGGCCTCAACCCCTTCCCTGGGCAGCCCATCCCAAGGCTTAAGAACTCTTTCCATGGAAAAATTGTTCCTACTCTCCAATCTGAACCTCCCCTGGTGCAACTTGAGGCCGTTTCCTCTTGTCCCATCGCCTGTGAGTTGGGAGAAGAGACCGACCCCCCCTGGCTACCCCCTCCTTTCAGGGAGTTGGAGAGAGCGAGAAGGTCTCCCCTCAGCCTCCTTTTCTCCAGGCTGAACCCCCCCAGCTCCCTCAGCCTCTCCTCATCAGACTTCTTCTCCAGACCCCCCACCAGCTGGATCACTGCACTCTTGCTAGAAGCCAGCCCTGGTTCTTCCCCACCACACATTTTTTAGCCTCTCTACATGGAAGCTTTACAAAGGAGCTGCCACTGAACAACGATTGCTATCCCAGCACAAACATCTCTCTCCATCCAGAAAGATGGCTTGCAATTTACTCGTTTTACCTTTAGCAAACTACATTAAAGACTTTGAAAGGTTTTCGTTATGATTCCACACACTGCTACCTCCTCCCAACTCTTCCAACACATACTCCAAGGTGCTTCTGTAATTTTACTGATGCTTGTGGAGAAGTGAAAGGCACAGCAAAGACACCAAATGTAATTTAACAAGTGGTCTCTGCACATTTTTCATCCACTGAACAGTGAATTTAAGTCTAGGAAAAGCAAACTTACTGCCAGTTGTTCTTTTACCAGCACTTCTGAAACAGGCCACAAGTCTCACCGTGAAAACTACTGCCTTAAAATATAAGGCACTGCGTTCCCCTCTTCCGTCTCCCAAAGAAATCAGCCTCTAAGAATTAAACATCCGAAGGGCAAATGAGTCTCGGACTGCCTTGATGAAATAACCTGCAGCCATCCCAAAGCCTTCTTAGTTCACTAATAATAAATTAGTCCTACAAGATGTGCAGAAGCTGGCACTGAGCAGGACAGTGAAGACATTGAAGAAAAACCCATATCAGATCCTGGGAATGTTCCCCGGCAAAGGCGGCTGGAGACACACCAGCCAGGAAGATATCTGGCCGAATAGCAGGGTCGAGGACGACTTTGGATGAGGAACTCGGTACTTTGGAGGAGAGTCAGCACCCAGCTTTGTAAAGGGGACAACTTCAAGCTGTGTTGGTTTTAATGGCAGCAGATCTATAACCACATAACTTGGACTCATAGGGACTGAAATCCCAGGGGTTGGTATGGCCTCTCCCTTACCCCAACAGCAAATGCCAAAAACATTAAAAAAGAGCAGATATGGAAGCTGAAAAGAGAGAATGTTTGTCTGAAACATCCCAGCATCAGTTTCGGATCATCAGCATCACAAACTGACCTACAAAGAAGCTTGCTGATAATCACCCCGGCTATCTCCACCGATACACATGTGATGTGGCACGTCATTTCTGTGCCTGCCAACATGACAAGCTCCGAATGTGACCCTGGCTCTCTTCCCCAAGCGCTGAGAAACTCTTGTTATGTTTGGCTCCCCTCCTGCCCTCCCTTCGCGAAAACCAGCACGCTTCTACAACGTCAATCTGGAATTATTTACTGCTGTTGAAGCTCAGACAGAACAGCAGGCCACCTCTCCTCTCACCCAAGCGGGACGCGCTCTCCGAGTGTTCCTCCCAGGAGCAGAGGTTGCCCAAACAAGAAGACATCACCCAAGCACTCTACCAACCCTGCCAAGCAGCTCATCGGGCGAGTTGCTGCCCACTAAAACGATGTCCTGCATCTCTCCCGCTCCGTTCCCAAGACCTGCTGAAAACTACTTTATCGGCGCTTTCAGAACATTAAACAGGCACCATCTGCTTAAGATTACCTTCATTAAAGCTAACATAATCAGCCACATTTTCTCTTTCCTGCTTTTGCAAATGGAGTGTCACTTGCAAGGCTCTGGGAACCAGCTCCGAAACTCCCCGAAGGGAAGAAAATGAAACCGTGAAAGAACCACAAGCTGCTCTCCGACAAGCACCTTCCTTCACGCTGACACAGCGCGCAGGACAGACCCAGGAACCCGTCTACTCCGACCTGCACCTGACTACATCTGGCAAATCACCCCACTGAGGCCAACCTTACTCCCAGGTGACTGCATCTGGCCCCTGCCGACATGGGCAAGGCTGCTCTTGGCAGGGCAAACTAACCCACTGCACGCTTGAAGTTGCCCAGACTGAATGGTTGTCACTGCCTGGGCCAAACAGCTCACTTGTATTCAGTCTGCAGCGACTGTGAGAAGCATGGGGCAGGGAAACCTGTTTGCTACACGCCTTTGAGGGTGGCCTTTTCTACAGGAGGAGGCAAGAGCAGCTCAGCAGAATGAAGGCTGAGAAGAGACACAATCACTTTCTACAAGATCCTGGAGAGAAGTGGGACAGGAGGTCAAACCAAACTGAGGATGCCGAGTCCCTGTTTATGCAGGACAATACTGGCATGAGAACAAATGGGGTGGCTGAGAATAAAAATGCCTACACTGGAAATTATTAACCATCAGAAGAAGTCTGAGGCTTCCAATCAATCCAACCCAACCACCTTGAAGGTTCATATGTGGGAAAGCAACATGCTTGCACCAGCGTTAATGACCTAGGCCTCTCTCCAAGGTCTACGTTCTGCAATCCTATGACCCATACACAATATTTTCAGCCATAAAAGAAAACTTCTTCCATCTGTTCAAATTACCCACTAGTCTTGTGAGGGCTCTGAGAAAGCACTTCTGCCAGGAAATATATTGCTGGACACACACTGCTCTCCTTGTCTGATCTGCCTACCTTGCAAGGAGGTGATGACACAGAGTGTTGGGGGATCCTTGGATGAAAGGCATTAGATAAGTTCAAAGTGTGAATATTTATTAATAGTAATACCAGACACAATACCTCTACAAAAATAAATTGTCACTTGACCCAGGGCTGGGAAGCAGAAAGTGATCTGCCAGGGCCCAGATGTTTGACACTAGCCCATAAACGTGTGATGGGATCCAAAAAAAAAAAAAGCATATGGAGCAGAAGAGGGAGCTGGAAGTGATGATGGGAGGCTTGCTTCCTCACTGTTCTTCCTAATTTCATCTGGTCAAGACTCAATAACTCTCATAATATTAGCGATATGCAGCAAGCCTCAGAAGCCTGAGCTGGTGCCACACAGTAAGGTGGCATCTGGGAAAGCATCAGAAGAGCCAGGCTGGGCCAAAGGGAAGTTTTATCTAAGCTCAGTACCCTGTTTTTAATTAAGCTAGATGGTAACTGCGTAAATATCAACAGAGAGAATACAGCATGCTTAGTCTTTAGCAATTGGTAGATTACAGACTTTCTGACCCAACCATAGATCTTAACTGCTGTGTTTGACAGCGGTCAGCCTCGCCCCCAGAAATTTGTCAATTTATTTTTTTTGATCCATTTGTACTTTCAGCTCTCGTATCACCTTCCAGCAAGGTATTGCACAGCTTAATTAAAAAACATTTAATTTTATTCCACCTCGTACTCAAGAATGTCATAATTCCTGCACCACTGCCAAGAGGCTGAACCTGCTCCTCCCCCTCATCTATCCATGCCTGTATTGGAAGAGTTCAGGATCTGCATTCAAATGAGCACCTCTCTCTCCTCTTTCCTCTGCTTCGAGACTACTTCAGCTGATTTGGGATATCACTTCAGGCAGGTCTTGGTATGAGAAGGATTGGACTGTTACCAGCCCCAGAAAGTCCAACCAGAGCTAGGGATGGGAGACTTGGTTGTGTCAAGCAGATTTGCTCCCAACCACTGAAGGTCACTTTAGAAATCTTTACTTTCATATCCTTTGCAGAGACAGCTGGAAACAATTCCAGAAGCGCAACAAGGAACAACAGTTACAAGAATGTTATAAATGACTATTTCATGTGTGGCAAGTGTTGTTTCTGAAAGCTAAACAAAGTTAATTTATAATGTTAGCAATTTGACAAGCAGCCTTTTTAATAGGAACTCAGCTATTGTGTTTTGAAACAAACAGGAGCCAGCATGGGCAGGGTATTGCCCCTGGCTATGACTTGGCTATTATTTTATCAATTTGGAGCAAGGCTGGGCTGCAAATCACCTCGTTTTGCACGTGGGAACTCAAGAATCCAAGCGTTTGCCTTGGCTGAAGCCACCAGAAGATGAAGCTTTATAAACCAAGGCACCTTTGCTAAACAGGTACAGGAACCTCATCCAAGACAAAGAGGTTGGAAAGCGTTAGCCGCAACTGCTAGACCCTGTACACGTTTCCCGTAAAGCATCCGCGGGCTTTTGATGGACACAAAGACCAGACCACAGGCAACGGTGGGAAGAAAGAGCCTGGGAACTCAGATAAAGCCCCAAAGTGAATGGACGTTCGCTGACGACAGCGCTGTAAAGTTGGCTTTGGTGCCTGGCTCCTGGTAAAACAATGACATAATGCTGTGTTTACTAGCAGGGAAATCTGAGGGTTGGAAATGGGGCTGTAAAAAAACCACTAACACGGTTTTTTGACAAGCCAACAGATTAACATCTATTGTCACTGGGGCAAGGCCAAACTCGGCTGGAAGAGGTCCAGGAGTTTGATGTCACTGAGAGGCTCACAAGGACGTCAGCTAAAGAGCGTTCCCATGTCATTTCAGCAGTCACTGCTGCATTACTGCCTAAAACAAGCTATTAGCCACCACCATCTTCTGCTTAACTCTTTCTGTCACATGCAAAGACAACATGTTGGTCTTTTGGCAATAGGAGTTTGACCCAGATCTGCTACAGCTCACGTTAACCAGATGCAGAAGATAGACAAAGGACCAGGCAGGACAGGGTGCTGGCAGATAACACACATATTCAATCAGGTTTGGACCGTCAGTCCTGTGTTAGTGCTAACTAGTCTCTACCTTTCTACAAAGAGAAACAGTGGGCATCATTTCCTCATTTGCCTCCTTGGGATGTTTTCAAGTCCCCTGTGATGCAACTCATGTGGCCGGTTGCACTCCTGACTTGGTCCAAGTTAAGGTCTCTACCAAAACCCACCCACCACCTCTCTCACACAGCAAGAGAACAGCCAATAGGTTTCAGGTCCTCACCAACAAGATCCCAACACAAGGACACCCGGACTCCTGTCAATGCCAGAGCTCGGTAGAGAACAACCTCACTCCACTCACCAGATAAGTTAGAGCCCTAATGGCTTCACTTCACTATACGATAATGTGGTGGGCAGAGCCCCACAAAACCCTCAGCACACAGGGAAAGCTTTGTGTCACCTCTCCTCAGGAGCACAGGCTGCAATATGCCCATCAGTGCCACACGTTCAGTCCTTCTACAGACCCTCAAAACCTAGTGGAAGAGCCTGGTGCTTGTCCACAAGACACTTTTCAGTCCAGCCCTACTATATTTAGAATCTCACCCAGAACTCCAGAATTAAAACAATGGGAAATAACTCCAGGCTGTGGGCAAGATTAGACCTTTTCAGAAGAACAAGAAAAAAAAAATGAAAGAGCAAAAGTCTATTCTTAAGGTCTGGCCTCAGCTCCAATGGGATGTAAAGATACTTTGCAAACCTCTGCTTTCCACCCCATGCCCTCTTTCACACCCCGTGCCCTCTTCTTGCTCAAATGCAGAGCAACACAGAACTTAAAACAGAAGCAAAACACATGCCTGCACACACAGCAAAGCCTCACATCAAAACCCCAATTCCTATCAAACACCTGCATATTTCCCCAACACAGGAAGAGAAGAATTATGTAAAACAGTAATCCCAGTGTCCATCCTGGCCAACAGCAGGGCACAGAGACTCACAGCGTTACTCATAGCTGAACGGACCAGGAGAAAACCCAACACTGCCACAGCCAAGTAAATGGGCCAACACCTTCAGCGGTGAGGGCAACGGTTTGAGGAGCCATGCCTTGACCCCATCCCCAGGCTGTACGTCCTCAGATCCTGCTCACTTGGGCCAGAGCCTCAGTTCTTTCAAAATAAGGAGATTCCCTCCCAGGTGGAGGTGCCCCTCACACACCAGCACACGCTGTCACTCTCCAGAGCCACCAGCAAATTGCCATTGCTACACAAAAAGCCACGGGTCCTTATGCCAAGAGGGCAGAGGGAAGTTTAAAGACAGACTGATGGACACTCCTGTCCAGACCATGACTACGGCAATCTCCAAGGGTTCCTACCCATGATAAATTCACTTAAAGTATTTTTAGTTTAAACTAAAATATTTATATTTATCTTTACAAATCAGGGATGTCTGTACAAAAGGATGAAATGCAAGCTACAGCTGCACAGCTCAGAAACAGGTGGAAAGCTGCTTCCCCCAAACAGTCCAGAGTTTTGACACAGACTGTTACAATCACAAAGACAGCAGCAAAAGATTAAACAGAAAAATCTCTTCTTGAGCAATAACATCCAGAGACTCTTCCATATGCCTCAAGTGAGGGTATTTCGGAGGCTGGCTACTGCACTGGACTCCCTTTTGAGTAAAACATCCTGTGTTGTCTTTATAAAACACCTTCTGCTCAAGCATTACAGGAAAACTTATCTGGGTTGAGGGAAAGGAAAGAACTTGTTAAGGATGTCCCATGCTTGTAAAATGCAGAAGATACAGGACAGCTACCCCTTGGTGTGCAGAAAACCAGAATAGATGTTCCTCTAGAATCAGTCACTTTTTATTCTTCTCTGCTTCAGCCAACAGCTTTTACCTCTTGTTACTAACAGAAAATAAGCAGCCCTTTTGTTAATAAAAAAAGATATTACCACCAAAGTTGGTTCAGGGAATCTGACAGTTTCACCTGCTATATAAAACACACTCCTAGAGCTTCCCTCCTACTCCTGGCTTTCCTCTGTCCCGTCCCAGAAGCCAGCTCCAGAGCCTGTTTTAATCCCACTTAGGAAAATGCTGAACTCCAGTCTTTCTTCCTGTGACATGTTTGGGAGACGGGAGGAGGGAGATGCACTTAATCCGCTCCCGGTGGCTTTCTTCCAGGAAAATACTTCACATATCCTTGTTTGTTTGTTTTTAAATTCTAAGTGATTTTAATGCCGGTGAAAGTTGCTGGAGTGACAGCCCTGGGAAACTGCAAACCTCCCACTTACACACCAGCAGGGGCTGTGCCAGCTGCCCTGCTTCTGCTGAAGACCGGGACCTCTTGTAGCATCTATCCCATGAATAACATCCCTCAGAACAAGCTACTTGAGATGAGGCAGGTGTCAGAGATTGCCAAATTTTCAGGCAAAGGAAATATGCTGAGCTCAGAGGCAGTGCAGCAAAGCGCTAGCAGGGCAGGAGAATGGAAAAACATTTAAAACTGATTTTCAGAGTATTTTGCTTGGGGTCACAGGGGTCTACTGTGGGCTTGCACCTGCGGGAGAGGAGAAAATCAGGAATAACCTTCTACCCACAAAAAATATATGCGCGGGTTAATTTATAAATAATAACAGAACATTCTGAGCCAGAGCAGGAAAATCTCCAGGCATGCTGAGGGAGCAATTAGAAATCTCATCTTCACAGAGATAGGAAAATGGTAATTCAGATGCCCTCTGTTGCATCAAAGCCCCGAGGGTGCAAGAATGCCTGGCAAGAAGATTTCACCTCTGCCAGTGAGCTTTCCTGACGGAATACAGAGAGAGCAGAGAGAGATCAGACAACAGCAGCCAGTAGCCTATGGCCAAGGGCTTTGCTACCATAAAGACCATACTCTGTGCTTCACCTCGAATACTTCCATAGATCCCACAACTCCAAGACAGGCAGGAATGCCCTAGAGGAACAGGCTTGCAGCCAGCAAGCACAGCTGGCATCCTAAATGTACATTTCCTCAGAGGGGAACGTAGCTTTTATATCATCCCATTCATTACCGCCTCTGCTGAACGCTATTAGGGAAGCACAACGTCACCTTGCCGTTCCGCAGCCACCGCTCCCGGGGTGGACCTGCTGGAAGAGGAATATGACTCAAACTCAGGGGTTTCAAAGCCCATTCTAGCAGTCAGCCCTTAGGTAACACACACATCTTTACACTTTATAAAAGGTGAGCAAATCCTGCTGGCTTTGCAGCAGAGCACACTGAGGTCCAGAGAGGTTAAACAAACAATCCAAGGCCACACCATCAGTAAAGAGGACATGCGAGCTCTTCCACAACATTGCACAACGTCTTGTGTGTATCACACCAGACATCAGTTCAAACCTTTCTGGATGATTTATGAACTTTCTCCATTAAAGATTGCATTTATAGGCCTGTTCTGGACAGTGGAGAACCACGCTTCCAGTATTTCAGGGACAGCTATGGAAGACTTCTGTAAGGGAGACATAACGGCAGTGTGGAGCTCCTGTTTAAGCACAGCTATGGTTAGTAGAGGTTTGGCACGTTTCTCCCTGTGAACATAGATAGGGGTGTTTTACTTTGCAAACAAGTTTGCATCAAGCCTATAAAAATCATGCTGCTGTCTGCCGAGAGCATAGGAGCCTCGTGCATCACCGGGTTTGGCTAGCGTGGCTTATAGGGAAAATAAAACACACCCCATCGGTCAGAGAAACAGTGCCAGCAACATATCAAAACATGTAATTATTGCTAGCGAGGTTTCAAACACACTATGTGTGGGACCACACACGTATTTATGGACACTTGAAGTCTATGAATATTTTATTCCGTCTAACGAGTCAACCATCACAAGCTAAAGAGGTTGCGTTGTGAAGCCATGGTACACCCAGATCCCACGCTAGGGTAGTCCGTGACTATTAAGACCAATTAAGGACACGCTGACATCATACTAGTGCAACGTGAGAAATTGTGACGCAGACAGAGATTTGGGGACGTGTATTCTGCCCACAGAAGTAGAACGCCCCCAGTCTAAGGACTTGGTTAGTTACACATTGAGCTCCTCTTCCAAAAACTGGAATGAGGAGTAGGTTTGCCAAAATCAGTAGCTCAATAAAATCAAGAGGAGAATCTTCACGACTGTCACAAAGGTCACCCTGAGCACAAGAGCACCAGCTAACAGCACCACGTTCAAGCACTTGCAGGTACTACAACAAATAGGGTATCTCTCTGCTTCACCTTCACCCCAGGGCAATTTAAAGTGTTCCTACATTATCCTCCTTCACGCCCGCTCTTTGCAACGATGGCTAAATGACCAACCGACAGTAGTTTGGGTTACCATCACATTGAGATCATCACCTGCTCAGCTAGTTGATGTTGTCTCACTGTCCCCACCTGCCTGTATCTGTGTGTCATCACTTGTCTTCACAGCCCAGTCCAGAGACTATCTTTCAGGTCTGTCTGCACACGTTTTAGTGCAAAAGCATCCTCACTTTGTAATAAAGGCTCTTATGACTGTTCCATATTATTGACATTTAGTGAGTGCGAGTCTGAAAGACTGACTAGATGATTATTATATATTCACTTAGAAGGTGGTGCCAAGAATAAGTGAACAGGCTAAAGTGGGAAGGTTCTAACTAGGTTGCAAGATTTTCCACTTTAAAATCTTTTCCGGTGAAGAAATCCACCTGGTTTCCTTTTGATTTCCCCACCGTCCCAAATGTGATGATATCCCCGCCTAGAAGAGGATTACAAAGAGATCCTGTGGAATATATTTTTGCTTTTATATCAAAGGGAGATGCACTGTATTAAAAAAATATCGTAATTACAAACTTCTCAGTAAAATTTTCAATAGAGCCTCTCTCTGAAGGTGTGAGCCAAGGCCCGGGGAAGCTACGGGGAGGGTTTTTTTTTTTTTTCCATTGACTTTACAGTATTTGGTTTTGACACTCCCCGATTAAGCAGCAGACACCACCAATTTCAACAGTATGCTACCGTGCAACTCTCTGCCTTCCTCATGTAATATTTACACAGCACGCTCCAGGCGAGGAGGTGTCAGCTCTAGCTGCAAGAAAGCATTCGGCTTCACAATGCCAAGCCACGTACGCTGCTGTCAGCCCTCTCTAATGATTCTGCTCTTCTCCACGGTTACTGGGGACCAATTCCCTTTGCGTGAGCCGGCACAGATTAAGAGGATACAGCATGAAAAAGGAAGATCAAAAAAAAAAAAGAAAACCATCTCACATTAGAAGGTCCAGCTGTTTCCTCCCAAATGACTAAATTAGAGAGCTTGTACGTCACCTCCTGCCTCAGGTAGGGTCATATTGAAACCCTCTTCCTGTTTAATCCATATAAAATGGGAAATGGGTCTTGAGGAAGACAATGACAGAATACGAGAGCGGTATTTTTTCAGGCTGCATACTTTTATCAGATAAATCGCAAGACTGCTTTGGAAGCCAAAGAAAAGAATAGAAAGGGCTGCCACATGCTTCATGGGTGGCCTTAACCACTCTTTGCCTCACCTTCCTAATGAGGGTACCAACATATACCCGCCTCGCAGGGATGGGAGGAGGGCAATACCTCTCAACTGCCCCTCTCTAGGGGCTACGTGCGTGGGTGGGATGAACGGACGGGCTGCTCGGGGATGCAGGAAGTCTGGGCTCCGTTTCCTATTCCACCACTTGCTTCCTAAGGATGTCTGCTCATCTCCCTCTCCAGTCACCCAGTCCGGGAAAAGGGCACGATTTGGTCTCTCCATTCCTCCCCCTTTCAGCTCAAAGCAGTGAGACCGGCAGAATTTTGACTACAACTCACCGAGCTGTGTCGCACAGGTGGGCAGCGGCCACCCGCAGCTCCCAGCAGCTGAAGGCACTTGTGCTGTCTCCGAGGTCAACTTCTCCCCGGTAACCAAGTCACAGTTCGAGTCAATAGTGACATCTTCGTCCCTTCTAAAATGGAACTTGGAGGCTTTCGGAGCTGCTGCCCCCAGCTCGTGGGCTTGCTAAAAGCTTTTCTCTGAGCTTTCCTTTTGGCTGCCCTCCCAGCACGCTCAGCCTCAGGAGCGCCAGAGCAGGCAGCCGGCCGGGATTTAAAGCCTCCTGCCTTATTTCATTCTGCCCCGACCACAACAAATCGGGACAACGACCTTGTCTCTCTATCGGTTTTTAATCTACTCCTAAGGCTGGGGACAGCTATTTACTTTCCAAATTGCCGAATTGAGATATTGCCATCTCTTGGCTGAACGTTACCAACTCACAGCTCTGCGGGAAGAAAGGTCTGTGAGCGCTCCTTCGGCTGCCAGGTTACCCCACTGCCCGCTGAAGAAGCCTTGAGTTACCGCGGTGATAACTGCCAGGCAGCGCATGATGAAAAGCAGGTTTGACGCCTAAAAAAGCCTGAGCGACTTTGCAAACCTGCCTCGAACAAGCTCCAAGGGCTGTGCTCTCCTGGACACTTCCTAAGGTAAGGTACCATGGAAGAGAGCTGCAAGAGAGAACCACATGCAGGTGTGGCACTGGAAGGCTTGAGAGGATGCTGAGAGTGGGAAGAAAATTAATCTCTCAAGGCAGCGAGTAGGAAAAATCTGTACGTTATGTCGGCCTCGTAAAACAACGACGCCCAAAAAGTGAAAAACCCAACAGGACATGGAAACTAAAACCTCTGCTGTCAGGGAAGAATCTCACTTCAACAAGCAACATTGCTATAAAGAACTGGCTGTCATGCTGAAGAGAAGTCCTTTGAGCACGAACGGGTGCAGGCAGCTTTTGACCAGCAAGGTTTCATCTCTCCCCTCCTGCTATCCCTGCTCATCTGGCTGTTTGGGATCAGGGGCAAAGAGTTGAACCAACCTGCAGAGAACTGTTTATCCACAGCTCCCAAATATTTCAGAAATATCGACTTCTTCCCAACACGTTCCACCAGACATTAAAAAAAAAAAAGAATTAAAATTTAGTCTGCAGAATCATAAGATTTGCATCTAAAGCAAGCAGAGCAGTGGAAATTAACCTTAAAAGACATATGTCTACCCCAGCAGGGTGGTGGCCTCCACAAGGAAAAAGGGAGAGAGAACATTTTACCCCAACCTGCTTTCTCCTGAGCTCTCCTCTGCTACGTGCACAGGGGATCACAGCCACTTTTGACACAACTCTTGCCAATGCGCGGAAGTTCGGTTCTGAGGAACGATGAAGTCACAGAGCAGCCTGCTAATTTTCTGGCTCTTTCCCAGCACTCTAGGCAAAGATAATAGTAATAATAATAATAATTCAGACCGGTGAGTCAAGCTGGATCATGGCCCCTGGAAAGAAAGCCACACACAGGGTGTCTTGATGGGGGGAAGGGAGAAGGAGAAAATGGATCATAATCCTAAATAGGTAGTCCATCTACTCATCTAACACTGCCTTCTGGTTCACACCAGGTCCTTCACTGCACTCCACCCACAGGCTATCAACCACACGAGCTCCAGGTGTGTCACATCCTGTTCGCTCTGGAAGAGACCTGGCTCACACTCTCCAGCTCTGCTAATTAAAAAGGTCAAAAAAAGCCAGGCTCAGCCTTTCTTACCCATGAGCTGCTGGTAATCCTAGCACAAGTGGTGCGTGGAGCTCCTCAACTCAGACATGCAGGCAGGGCCATGCCGGACAGCCCATTTGATGACCCAAGCGTCCAGCTCCTTCTCCCATGGCAGCAATGAGGGACCAACACAGGAACAAAGATCCTTGCCACTAAACCCATGATATGTCCAGACCCTCCTCGTCAGTGCCGGCCTTTGTACAACCAGCAGCTTGCAACAAAGAGAAATAAAGCCATGAATCTTCATGGCTTTGGCATGAAGGCATGAATCATGCATGGCTGATGGCATCCGAGTCGCTCTTGAGCCTAAGCAGTAAGCAGGAGCAGCTAAAAGACAAGCAAGACGCTTGACCCTAGCAGTACAAGATTTTTCTTCAAAGCATGCTGACATTTTACAACAGGTCGCTAGTGACAAGCATACTCACATTCTCCTGGGAGCAGTGCTGAAACCCAACACAGCAGGACTCAATCCCTTACAATTCAGCAAGGCCAGTGCCCTGAGGTTAGCAACCATATCCATGCAGCAGAGAGGCCCCTACAAGAGCAATCCCAAGATATTCAAAGATGGCATTAGGAAACAATTACCCTGGGGAGGAACCGGGAGAGTATGCAGGTATCTCAGATGACTAAAATCAGCAACGCACCTCACTCTAAATGGAAAGAGACAGGGCAGCCACTTGTAAAGCAAGAACGTTTTACCTTACCTCTGAAAAACAGACCAAGCCCAACCGCAACAGGCGTAGAGTCGTGCTGGAAGAGGAAATCTGTACTGATGTATCCATCCCTGCCCTTGGGATAACACAGGCACACTTAGAGACCTCAGAAGTGACCTCAAGCATATGAACATCTAGTGAGATCATGCACCTCAGCAACTACTCAGTCCTCTGCAGAGAAGCAAGCGGTCAGGGAGGGGGGTGGAGGGATCCAATTTATTTGGCTTCTAATGAGTGATTACCATCACCCAGGTCCTTCAAAGCTGTGAACAGGTGAAGGTGCTAACCCTGAGAGGCACCTCCCTGAGAGCAGGATCTAGCACATCTGGTAGGCAGTGGCTCCCCGCAGGGCTTCTAAAGGAGTCAGGCATTTGAGGAAAGGGTAAAAGATCTGCCTAAAGAGAACCTGGGAAGAGAGGGGAGGGGAGAATGTCTCATTCAAGCTCTTCGGTGGATGGTTAGAGGAGGCAAGTATCAACAGTGGGTCTTTTTAAAATATCTAATGCATTTCTTGTTTGGGATCATTTCATGTTTAATTCAGACAATCACAATTTCACACTGAAAGCCAGAGAAGCTTCATAAACAGATCAAACTTAAACAACTGGGAGAAGAGACTTTTGCACTGTTAGAACCTTGGCAGGGGCCGGAAAAGGGATTTGGATTTTGTTACCAACTTTTTTCTCTTCAGAATGATTAACGGACACCCTCAACCATTAACTGCAACATCCTAATCCACCCACCTTCACCACAGCACCGCTCAGCCAACGTATGACCCCTGTGGCACCAAGGGTCTTTCCAACAAACCCAGACTTGACCTTCCTGACATTGTTCTTGTTAAAAGAAAAGGGAAGAGGGAAAGCAAAGAGATCGAACGTTTTTGAAGCATTATCAAGTGCAAATCCATTTTTAAAAGACCATTGGTGTGGAGAAAGAATAGGAAATTCATTTGGAGAGTCAAAAGCTGTTAAGAGCAGCAGTAGTTTATTTAAGGGATATACCATACAGGAGGCATGTGGTTATTGATCCAACCTTCTGTTTACCCTTTCACGTGTTGCCATCCAGGGCTCCCAGCCAACTGGGTGGTTTTGTGCTACCCAGTGGCTGACAGGGACACGGGGGATGGCAGACTCCATCCCCAGCAGTATTTCCTAGGAGCAGGGAGAGCTGGCTGGGTTCCTATCAAATAGAACTGGATCTAAGAGCCTAATCCCTTTGCATGTGCGGAGCCCTACAAACCTTCCAGTGAGGTATTAATCTCTTTAGAAGTTTCACATACAAGGATCACGGCAGAGGATATGCAAAGCCGCCTTCTTTCTCTTCCTTTCTTGAGTCAAGGCCACAAAAGCTACGCTCGTATCATGAAAGAGATCTGCTCCAGGGAATGATTCCTGGTATCTAGGCCTAGCAGTGCAAGGGCTTATGTGCTACTCGCATGTAGCCCTCCGCGCGTGCCCACAATGCCTAAGATTTGCCTTCACCTCTCCAGGCTCCACCATGGCCCTGAAAGATCACAATTAAAAGGAAAGGGGGTCAGGTTAAAATGCCTGCAATACTCATGTCACCATCCACCAGAGAAACACATCGTCAATCTGATGCCAAAGTACGTGTCGCGTGGCCTGACGGCACGGCATGAAAGTGTTTACGGATGGTGGAGGTAGAAGGGCTTTTTGATATTACAGAGCCAAACTTTGCACTCTCCAAACTATCCCCAGGCCACGGAGAGAACTAAACCCCAAGTCACATTTATATCCATTTCAGAATAAAATAAAGAGCACAGAACAAAACTAACAGTGATCAATGGATCAGACCCAGGGAATTAAATTCTTTGCCAGTGCAGGTTCACCCTCAGTGAGTTACTCCAGCCAGAGCCAGACGAAAGGCTGCCACACACACGTCTGCAGCAAACTGCAATCTAGGAAATGAAGAGTCCAAAGCTTTTGGACCAGTGGGCTAATTCACTCATCTAAAAGAAAGAGATTCGCAAGGACATGCATAATTGTTATTTTTAACTGAATTACTCCAGTGCTTGTTTGTGAACCAAGACCCTACTGTGTTGAACGTTGTACCACCAGAGACTAAGTGGGACAAAAGGCAGACACTACACTGGTCACCCAACCAACCATTTCTCCTGTGATTTTTTGGTCAAGAACTGGACACGCAAGGACAGGGAACTGCTGTGCAGAAAACAGTATGAGAAAAGGTGTAAGGAAAGAAGGGCGAAGGGGAAGAAATATATTTGCCACTAGAAGCTTCTCGGAACAGTGTAGGTTACTGCTATTGAATTGCAAGGACAATGATCATCAAGGAAATGCAGATGTGTTTCTGCAGGAAAACATGGGAAATATTTTCTTTCAAAACCGTAAATACAGGCTTCAGATGCTTGGTTTATGGTTATTTTTCTAACAAACATGAAATTAACAACATCGATTTCTCTCGGTGATCAGGAAGGTATTGTTACCACTTCTTTTGTACGTCTTTGTGCTTGGCAGACATACTTCTCTGATGCCGAATTGCTGCCACCTTTCAGGTGAGGTAACAGCCTGCAGTGGTGCCAGCCACAATTCACAGCAGCAGCTCGCAAAAAGCTAAAGAAAACGGTGAATGAGCAATAGACCGAACGCACACGTCCAGCTGGCAACCCGAGAGGACAGGAGACCTAAAACTTCCACTACGAACTGGGCACAAGATGCTTCGTTCCGCGGGAGAGGGGAGCTTCAGTTTTACACCCACAAATCAGAGTCTCTCAGCAACATAGTGCCCTCTAGCCTTAAGCTGGGTTATGGTTTAAACCTCAGAGGAAAAAGCCCGGTGATATGAAATACTAATAGAAAGCTTTATGTCCGATCTTTGGCCTTATCTTTCAGGCAACCCATTCAGATGCTGACCAGCTCTGAAGAAACCTGGCAGAGATGCAACGCCGGGAAATACAGTTACGCTCCGAGCGATTTCCCACCAGAAGCAACACCCCCTCGGGCTTTTCCGTACCAAAGCTGGAGGATTTACCTTCTTCACACGCAAAAAAAATCGAACCTCCTGCCTATTAACACACAGGTCGTATTTTGAGGAAAGAGTTAAAGGATTTGGCGCAACTAAAACCCAGGAACAGCCAGAGAGAAGAGAAAAGCTGCCTCCTCTCCTAATGAGGATGGGGAAAAGCTACTCCACTGTGTGCTGTGAATTCCTGCAGGCAGGGACACTTCCACATGACACCCTGCAATACCGGAGCCCGGGAAGGTTGTTAAAACCCCTCCTCTGATGCTGCGCTGTCGGCAGGAAGGTGCGAAAGGAGGAAGGTGAGAGATGAAAGAGACCCCAAAGGCTGCGTCTGCCTTGATAACCGCTCAAACTGCCTCCCCCCTCAAAAAACGTCTTGATGTAACCTATGGGAGAACACGAGTAAAGAGGCATTCAAGCACCTCCAGGTGACCGAGCCCGTGGCAGGAGAGGCTTCCTCCGCTCCCCACCAGGCACTCTGTGATGCCGTGGCCAGGACGGGGACGAGCCGGGCAACCGAGAGGGACCTGTCCCATCCCGTGCGGGATCTCGCGGAGCAAGAAAGGAAGATCCACCTTCAGGAGGGAAGGAAACTTCAAAATTAAAACATGGGGGAAAAAAAATTAAGAAAAAATAAGAAAGAGCAAAGCCAAGGATGAAGAAGAAGGGTGAGGGAGAGGAGCTGCATCTCCACAGCAAGCTGCCTCTGGACACGCCGTGCGGGACCCCGCCGTCCCCGGGCGCCTCACCTGCGTCCCGGTAGGGGCAACCGGGGCCGGAGCGCCGGTAGCCGGGGCCGCCCGGGACCGGGAGCCGTGCCCAAGGTCAGGCTGGGGATGGCTCCGGGCACCGCACCGTGACCGGCCGCGTCCCGTCCCGTCCCGTCCCGTCCCGTCCCGCCGCCCGCACACGTGCGCCGCCTCCCCGGCAGGACCGGGAGGGGAAGGGAAGGGGGGTGTCTCGGCCGGGCCCCGCCGCCACTCACGTAGTGCTTGGAGGGGTTCCTCCGCTTCTCCACGTCCACCACGTTGGCGTCCAACACGCTGTAGGACAACATCTTCGCCCAACCGGCGGCGGGGGGCTCCGCCGCTCCCTCCCGGCGCTGGCAGCACCCTCCGCCGCGCTGCCCGCCGCGGCGATGCCGG
>VXAK01020776.1:52264-105752 GCA_013399435.1 Arenaria interpres
TGCACATTGGAATGGGCTGCCCAGGGAAGGGGTTGAGGCCCCATCCCTGGAGGGATTTAAAAGCCGAGTTGCCATAGTGCTTAGAGACATGGTTTAGTGATGGGTTTGGGGTTTTTTGGTTGTTTAATCAGAGTTGGGTTGATGGCTGGACTAGATGAACTTAAAGGTCCCTTCCAACCTAGACAATTCTATGATTCTATGATCCTCGACCGCTCCAACCAACCTTCTCCAGCTGCAAAGCCCGCCCTCCTCCGCTGGCTGCTGCTTTTATGCCCACCACCACCTCCTGCTCTCCTTGTTTGTTTGCTGCATCCCTCCATCTACATAGGAAAAAATGTATGTTGCTAGGGGCATAGATTGTTCTTTTAAAATATGTACAACACCCCGTCTAGTGGGAGTCCGGTACCAGCCTATTGCAAGACTGGCAGAAAAATAACTGAAACCCTTTATGATGCTGCAGGCTTGGGAAAATCTGCTCCTCTCTCGGGCAGCAGCTGGGAAAATGAAGCTGACGGCGCTTCCCAGCCTTGTGCTGGAGAGCCAGGCTCCGGCTGCTGGGACTGAAGGAGAGAAAGCCAGAGTACACAGAGAAGAGGACAGCAGGCTCCTTGGATGACCAACCCCACGTGCCGAAGAACCTGTACCTGACACGAACACAAAGGTCGAGACGCTGCCAATTTGTAGGAAAATAACTAACTCTAGGGATTTTAATCTGAAATCTGCTAGTGTTTGTGTTGGTTTTTTAATCTTAAAGTCTCCATTACTGAAGGCCTATCATTACATGGGAATATTGCTGCTATTATTAAATATTTTAACACATATTAATATCATCAGCTGGTTTAATAATTCATCTTTATGGACTCATGCTTCCAAGAAAATTCACCTGAGGAACACCCTGGGAAATTCAGACTTCTGAAGACTGAGATAAACCAGCTATTTTTAAAGCTTTTGGGCTTGCTCATTCGCTAGATGGGTATTTGGGCAAAGAATGTTTTTTCTTTTTTTTTTTTTTGACCAAATAGGTAATCACATTAGCCTCACAGATCTAATGTAGCTACAGCCCGGCACCCGAGGGTCTGTTTAAATTACAGCCAAAGCCAACGCGTGACAGAATGTGTGTGTGACGGTCTCAGAGCTGGAGCATGACTTGAGTTTTCATATTTCAAGAGGAGGGCTTTGTCATGCTGGCAAGTTTTTTGTAAATAAGCATTTAGTTGTAAATTGAAAACACTTGGATCGTGAAATCAGTGAGAAAATAAAACAAGGGACCGGCTTTTCTGTGCTCCATTAGGGCCATTTCTAACGCCTCTCATTAATTCATGGCATATCACTGCAGATAAGTAAACCCCCCTGAATATTAACCATACAATCGTCCAACAGCCCTGTCTGTTGTGGCTGGAGCTGTTGTTAAGGATGATTTTTTTCTTTCTTGTTTTTGCCTTTCTGTTTGCGAGGGCTGGGCAGCCGGGTTGAACTCAGCCTTTTCCTGTCCCCCTGACTGGGAGAGGCTCTAACGGTGCTCAGCACCCCGGGGGGAAGCAAAGTGCCCCCCGAGCTCAGCCCCTTGGGGGAAGGGGAGCTGTTTCAGTGCTGTGCATGACAGATTAGCCACACAACTCATTACTGGCGACTGGAGTTGCATGCATAATCTGCTAGACATGGTACTAGAGATGTGCCCCTTAGGGTTTTTTTGGCTCTGATGTGCAACAGCACAACACAGAGCCTTTGTTACACTCCCATCTCAGCTTCTGTACTTACAAAACCTCAGCTTCTTAAAAAGGGCTGCTCTCCATGCAGTCCTTCCACTTCAGGCTTTCAACGTACACCTCTTTTGATAGGAGCACCAAGAATAGTAGAGCCCGTCCGGCATTCAAATCTCAAATTCTGAAACACAAAGCAAGATGCAATCTTTTTTTTTTTTTTCCTATTTTTTAACAGCCAATTGCATTCTGTCTTCTTGAGAAATTACTGCTCTTCAAAGAAAATTCACTCTGGAGATAAACAGGCCCAGCTAACGTGGCAGAAGCGAGCCCAAGAGACCTGCTGCAGCGCTGGCAGAGCAGCCCCCCGACCACAGGAGCGTGGCCCTTCCCCTCCAGCCTCCTCACCAGCGAGAGCTGCTTTATCAGCCCCTGCGTGCGATCCACTGTAATGGAAAAAAACAAAATAATCATTCCCCCTGCTAGCAGTGTACACGCTTTCCCAACGGCGTAACAGCTTTTACTTGCATTATGAAAGAGCTGCTTCACCCTTGTGACTTAAATTATAGATTATCTTTTTCCTGAAGCAGCTATCTTACAATTTAACCCCCTCATGACTAACGTTATTTTTCAGTCCTCTTTTACCGGAGCTGCGGATGAAGGATTTCCAACCCCAGTGTGTTGTGCACTGCGTGCTCCGTTTAGGGTAGTAGCAGCAAATTGCAGACTGCTTTTCATCCACCTACACTTCGTACTTTTCTATTATTACAAAGGCTTTGTAGATATCTGTTGACGTGGTTAAAAAAATAAAATAAAGCAACTCCAAACCAGACTTTTCTTTATATATTAGGTAAAAGCCAGGCTTACATTCAGGCTGAAGTTTATCAAACTGATCACAGGGTTGGATTGGGATTCCCCAGGCTTCTTCCCGGTTGCTATCCCCGACTTCAGTTGCTCTTGCTGTTCTCAAAATAGCACATTTTGAGACTGGCTTCTGCCTCATCCTCTGCAAAAAACTTGGCAATCCATTATTGAAAATGCAGGCTTGTTACAAGTAAAGTCAATCTAGGAAGAAGTAGTCTTTCTTCGCATTTTCCTCCCATGCTACCTCCAAGCATATACACAGACACCAAGTCCTCCGTATTAACAGATTTAAAATTTCCACCAAGTTCTTTTTAAACTTGAATTTCTTTGTTAGCTATTTTTGCTCATTCAACCCCTTCTGAAACCAAACATTAATTTTATTTGGCTGCACATCCCCTAGAGAAAGTAGAAGACTTTAACCACCGATATCCAAACCAGAGAACGTTCGACTGATGGGCTGTGAATTGTAAAAATGTATCAATAAAACCTTATGAAAAGTTAGTCATGGAACTGCAGTTAGACCATAGACAAAAAAAGCACAAGTTGGACACTGTAAGGAGAAATCTGCAGTATGCAACCCCTACCAGTCAGTAGCAGAGCGCATTGAGTTATTTTTTTTTAAGTTATCTTCATGCAAAAGCAGTGCTTTTCCCAGCAGAGAGACCTCTTTAGGAGGAGCACTTTTGGATTTCCTCAGCAGGAACATCATCCCATGGGTAGACACAAATAGTATACTTTTTCCCCCCAGTCATTCCCAGATTAGACTTTGTAGGGCCGTAGTGGAGATGCTTGGAAAACCAAATGCCCTGAAGGATGTTTATTGCTCGGATAAAGGAATGAGATCATTCCAAACCTGGTAACTTCTCATGGAAAGTGGAGCTATGGTTTGTCTAGCAGGGCCTGGTGCAGGTGTGTTTTTCAGCTTGGAGAACTGGACACACCATCCACATAATTCCAGGCATTTATTTGGATTCAGGCATGTGTTAAGCCTCAGCTGTGCAGCACCAGGGATGCAACCCCCAGAGACTACTCCACTCATGGGAGTCTTTCTTGGCCACTGATCTAGTGCCCGAGGCACAGAAACCTCCTATGAGGCCAGGGCAGCTTCTCCTTCCCGTTTCCATCAGTAAGTGACAATTACATCGCCCCAAACGTTCTGATCCTCAAAGACATCTTGTTGACCAACTCTTTAGCATCTAACTTTGAGCATCCAAGGGATTGGTCTTTTAGAAAGGATGAAATACCCTGCAGAACAGAGGAACTGTTAAAGGACAGTATAAGGAAGGCAGAGGAAGAGCATATAAATATTACTGTGCTCTATATAAACGTGTCCAGCTGTTTATGATAAATGTTCTCTTACTCCATTTTTTCCTGCCCTCATTTCCTCCCCTGCTTTCTAATTGCAGAAAATAAAATAGTACAAGTCCTTGCTTTCATTACATGCAACACCTGCTGCCTGTTCTGAAACAGATGTCTAAAGCATCATTAGGCAATTACTTCTTAGCCTTTTTCGATGGGACTAATTTCAAACATCTCTGTGCTAAATCCTCCTCCCTCCGCTTCCTCTCTATTTCTCATCCTTTCCTACATTCAGAGTTCCAACAAAAACTCCTCTCTGTATCAGTTTGCTCCTGTTATGTTTGTCCTGGATCTCTGTACTCACAGAAGGACAAAGAGAGAGAGACTGTAACTACTTTGGACCGGGAAATAAGTTCAAGAGACTTTATTGGGGAAAAGAAGACAAGGTGAGGGAATGAAACAATGAGTTTCAGTCAGCAGCAGAGGCAGTAGTTTCAGGACACCAGCTGGCTTGTTACAGCTCTGGGGGATTTTCTGGACATTATAGAAAGTAGAGTTTTACGTGCATGCAAGGACAATTCCTACGCTGTCACTATGAGTGACTTAATTTCGGCAATAGGAGAAAAACCCAACGACGAGCACCCTTTTCATCTCCCCACCACCTTGTGTACCTGGCCAAGAAAAGCACGTTAGAATCAGGTAGGCCTGAAGCTCTTGCACGACTGTTGTTGAGGAAAACGTTTGAGGGAACCGATTCCTCCCTCTTGTTTCCAAATGCCACCATAATATTTGGATGAGGTCTCCACTCCTGTGAGGATTCATGAACTTCTCAGACCAGTAATGGACTTGGCACATGCTTAATTTAATCACAAGGGCTGTTAGGCAGTGGCGCGCGTTTGCAATCTATCTTACCGTGTTCACAGCAGAGGTGGGACAACCTTCTCCTCTCTGCTTTTCTTTTAACTTGAGGACATCATGAAGAAGAAAAATGAAGTAGATGTTTCAGCCTAAATCCCCTGTGGAAGCAGTGGCTTAGCTGCAGCCACTTCTCCAGTTTTCAAGCAAGATGAGCAGATGTTTTGGCCTTCACGTGCTTGCAGATTCACAGCATGTTCGTCCCAGGCTAAGGTGGCAGAGAGCTCCAGTTCTGTCTGCTTGGGAAGGAGCATTCATTCTTCCCATCAATAACAAAAAGCAAGCTAAAACAGGAGCTGTAGGACATGTTGTGCCAGGTTAATTGGCACCGCACTGTTGAGTGGTTCAACACTTGCTGAAAATCGTTCCTTTAGGTTATTTCCTTCGCTAGCAAATTCCTGGTTATACTATGTTTGGGCAATCTTGTTAGTCTGGGCTGGTTTCAACTTGTAAATGACTGTGACTAGATTAGTATAGTCTCCACTGCACATTTAAAAGATATTAGTGGGAACGGGCTGGTGGCATCCCTAACAATCAGTTACTCAACTTTGTGCCCTGATGTAGATGCTGAAACTTTACCAGATTTTAACAGCTTGATTAGCAGTTTCCCATCTTGAATGTCTGCTTGGGGTGATCTCCACCAGCAAACTTCAGGAAAAACAGTCCAGTCATTTCTTAAGAGAGCACTGCAGAACGAGTACTTCTTGTGGCAGCCGAAGTTACAAAACTGGGTTCCTTGGGAATGTCTCGTGTGTGGTTTCCCTGGTGTTCTACGACTGAGCTTCTTCCTTCCCCTTAGTGGAGGCACTGACTTGGGCTTCCCTCTTCTATCAATGCATCCGTTTTCTAAAAACGTGCAAGACCATAACAGCTCAGAGTCCCTCACCCCTCTTAACCCGCCAACAGACTACAAAGACACTTGGGACGGTGGGACAGAAGAGGTTGACAAATGCCCAGCTACACAGTGTAATCACATCAGAGTATAATCACAGTTTGTCAGAAAAAACAGGCTAAAAGGAGACACGCTAACTAGTAGACACACAAACTAAAAATCCACATCAACTTTATGGATCATGTCTGCAAGGAAATCTGTGCAAGGACAGGAAAGTGGCAGGGAGAGGCAGAAGGTTTCTCTTGCCCCTTGTGCTTGCTCAGGTTTGGGCAAAACACAAGTGTTTTATTTTTTAATCATATTTATTTTGCCTTTGGATACCTGCAAGAAAACCCCAAGTAGCTTTGAGGGTGCTACTGCATCTTTGGGAGGGTGGGGTGGAAAAAGTGTTACTTTTTCCTGAAATTGCAGCTCGTTCCTGCTGCAAACTACATGGGGAAGAAAACTCAAGACTGAAGTGGATGATGTCTAGGCCCCAGAAGAGGCAGACAAGGAGCGAAGCACAGCCTGGGGGAATGGGAACGGGCTGTGAACACCGCCAGGTCAGCCGGGCAGGGGGATTATACCGAAACTTTAGATTGCCAGATGCTGACAAGGATATTTCAATTAGGAGAGAAAAAGGGAACAAAGCAGAGAGGAAGGAGGGTTGACTGGGATCCATGGTACAGAGATGAACCACAAGACTGTGAATGACACGGAGGGCCTGAGAAACGATAGTTAGAGGAGAGAGTGGAGAGCAGAAATAGATGAAAGGAATTAGGGGGAAAGCCTCTGTGCCTGACAGGGCGTATTGCTGGGAATGAAACCCAAGATCCCCAGACTCAGCATTTTCCCGCTGCCAACAAACATCCACAAAAATGCTTCTGTAATGCTGGGGGCTCCTGGGCGATGGTAACTAATTATTATAACTATTCTTTTATCTCTGCGGCTGAACTTTTGTTTGTTCACTGGCCTGTCAGGTCGGGGCAGGAGGGCTGGAGACTGTGCTGAAAGATGGCAATGAAGAACATAGCGCCGCACTGCCAGGAAGTTTCAAAATTCAGGCTGCCCATGGGATCTGAACTTGCTCCCTTCCCATTTAGAGGTAAGTATCAAGATACAAATCTTCGTTAGGCACATCATTTCCCTGCAGGATCGGCTTACTCCCAAAGTAAACCAAAATGCATTTCTTTGACAAGCAGATTTTCAGTACTTTGTCTCATAATTCTCCACGTGGCTTCATGCCTCACTGGCTGCTCTCTGATGAATTCTCGTTCTGAATAATGAATTAGCAACTCCTTCTATTTATGGTGTTCATCACTGGAATACACAAGTATGGACAGATCCACAAGTAACAGCTTTCAGTCACGCAGCCAATCTAAATTTTTCATTTATTACTTTGAAAAAAAAAAAAAGCTTCATTTCCCAGGTCGCTTGTGTAAAATACATACCATCATGAGTACAAATTTACAATCCAAAGATTTGAGAACAAGAACACTCAGAACTCATTTATCTGGATTTCTGTTTTTAAGAAGTCATTTAAGAAGTCTTAAGAGGGAACAGGATTCCAGGAAAAGATATTTGGTACAAATAAAAACAGGGAGACCATCATTGCCTCATAGGACCTGGAGAACAAAAATACAAGACAGGCAAAGCAATATGAATGGAAAGAGAGGCCGAGAAAGATGAAGCTCTTAGCAAAAGCAGGGCTTGGACTAGAACTAAGTCCCACTCCAGCACCTAATCCATTCATCCACTCTCATAGAGATCTTCCCTAACAGCTCTCACCAATAGATCTCTAGCGCTTTTAATGGTTAACAGCAAGAAAAATTGAGACGTATGCCCTACACAGGGAGTTGTATAATCCCCAGTTTACAAAAGAGGAAGACTAAGGCATGAAACAACCTCATCTCTTCTCTCACCTAAGCAGATGGCAGGGACTGAAGGCAGAGTTGTTCCTTCATTTCCTCACCAGAAAAGCAATCACCTTACATTTTGCTAAAATAGAATATTAAGTTTCCTTGGTAATTTTTGTTCTCATGCACTGCATTTCTATGGAAACATACCTTCTTAAGGTAACAAAAAAATGCTGACTGCTTTTAAAAAACTCCATTTTACTTACCTGCCTTTTACTGCCATAACTGTTTCTATGGAAACTGGAACTGGCCATGAAGCAGTCCTACAACATGAATTCTCACTTGTCAGTTTTACATTAAAGTGCCACCTTCAAAGTCCTTTAATAAACCATTAATAATTGTGTTGCCTAATGAGTTTTCAAATTAAACAAAACAAGAAAGCGCGCTTTCACTGAATGTTCCCCACAATATTTTGTAGGTGTGGTCTACGTCTAAGAATTTTAACAGTGTGCATGATATGACTCTCTTGGTTAAGGATATGATCTTTAAACAGAGGGACAGTTTATTAGCAGTAAAAGCCCTAGTGTGTGTAGTTAGACTTACATAAAGGTGACTTATACCAATATGGGTATGTCTAGACTGCTGTCACAGAAGCACACTGTAGAGATACTGAGGAAACGAGTAAATCAGCCTACAGTGAGCTCTGTGCTCCCACAGCTACTGGGGCACTTCTGTGCAGGCATATGCTCACGGTATTCCCTGTAGGTACGAGGGAGGGAATGTACTCAACCAGAGTAAGCGTTAGTCTGTGTTGGGTGGCTACCATGGAAAAAATAAAGCATGCAAGCTTAAGGCACAACTAGTCCGTACAGTTCTTCAGAATAGGAATCAGTGGAACTTAAATCTAGGCTCCTCCATTCATTTTAGTTTCACCTTCCACTCTTGTAAAAACTGCAGCCTCCCTTTGCATTCATTCATATTTCCCTGAGTTAACTCAAGTGAGAAAAATCCCTTTTTCCTCTTCTTGGGGAGCAACTCCAACAGAACGCACCCTCAGTACAACCGTTCAGCATCGCCAGCAAGGACCAGGTTAAAAACTTCCAAGGACAGTTTTTTTCCTTATCCATCTTTCCCCAGATGAATTCTTCCTGCCTCATCTCTGATGCTTTGCAGTTCATCAGTGCTTTTAAATTGCAACAGGATCAGAACAAAGAGGGAAGACACTTCGCATCTGCATCAACCTCCAATGCATAGAAAATAGTGGCATGGGGTTTGGGGCAGACTTTATGCACAGAAATGTATCTAAACCACAGGAACTGCAACATCAAATTTGGAGGCAACAGAACACATTAGATGCTGCGTGTATGACTATCCAAGCTGCAAAGGACAAAGATGTAATCCTATTTTGGTATGAATTTATTTTAAAGAGACCCTAAAGAGCAATACGATCTCCAGACTACCTTTTCCTCCAAGATTCAGCTGTGCAGAGCTCCTTCCAAAACTCATCCAGCCCACACACTTGCCTGACACCCTCAGGAGAACCAGAGTCTTTCCCTCCTCTAACCTAAGAGAGGAGATCACCCTTCCCATAGAGCTAGCAGTGTTCTTTTAACCCTTTCCCAGCAAAATCAGATTCTGATGATACAGGGCTTTGCAAGAAAATGGCCAAGTCGGTCTCTTAAATTAGAAGTCATGCTGCTCCATACGGTCCAAGATACTACATACTTTCCTTTAAAATACCCTCAAATTCATGCCAAGTAAGTCACTTGTCCATAATCAAGCAGTAATATATGGTTAACTCCTGATATGAGTCTGAATTTAGGAGCTGACATTCCAAACTACTTCTCCCATAGACAGACTTTATTTTTAAGCATTACTTCAAACTTATCAGTAATCAGAACAGGAATCTGAGAAGCAAATCTGTGGCCAACCAGACCATTTTATAGGCATAAAGTTGCAATTTCCCCCAGTGCTGCTTCACTCAGAACCTGGACTTTCCCTGTTCTCTAGAGACATTATGGGGCACACAGAGGAAGACTTCTACAATTCTTTCTTAATCCTCTTTTTTATTTCCTTCTGCACAGGTACATCCTTTCAGCACATCTTCAGGCCCATATTAAGATCTGACTAGAAGGTACCGAACTCAAAACAGAGTGGCAATGCCAGGAGTCGGGCAGCCTGCAGGGAAACCAACTATCGAGCCCTACAGCGAGTAGGGAATTTACAGCAAAAGAACGATTCAAACACAGTTTTCCACTATGAACAAACACACCATCTCTTTAAGGCCAGAGTTTTCCACAGGCCTCTGAATGCAAATGCCAAATATTTTGTCATGCTTTTCTCTTAGCCTATATCTCACTGCAGCCAGGGCTTGGAATGAGGCATATAATATAACAACAAACCAGAGACCTGGCACACATGGGGCTACTCGCTGGCTTTCCTCATGCATATGGTTTATTTTTCCCTGCTATGTCAATCCTTATAGGGCTTTACCACTACATCTGCCTCCTGGGAGTCTGCTGTTTCAACTGCTGCAGAGAAGGTGCAGAGGAAAGACGAAGGATACATTCAGTTCTTTCTGCTCTTTTCAAGTTAAATGTCTCACCTCCACACCATTAATTAAAGAGATTAATTAAACAGACAAGCCCCTGCAGCAGCAAGACCTCTCTAAGGATAAATACTCAACAGCTCCGGGCTTTGAACTGTGGCACATAAAAGTTCTGATTATTCCAGATCAAACGTCTTGCACGGTTACCTTCTTTAGACCAGTGTTATTTCATCAATGTCTTGTTTTCCTCTGCAAGCACAGATATGGATAGTATTTTTCCCCAAAGGTGACAAGGAATAGAAGACACAAAAGGCAACAGAGATCACAATGGGTCTTGTCGGCTTTTGTATTTTCTTTTCCACTGCACCTAATTTATGGTTTACTGTTTGTGATGTAGAAAGCAATTTAAAAATCAACAGCAAAATGGTGATTGATTTTGAGAATCCTGGTCTGAATAGAATCCATAACAGAACACAGCAGCGCACACGGTAGCCAGGGGAAGCCAGACATCCTTGAGAAGCAGGAGCCAAGGTTGCAGGATGGGGAAGGGATGCAGGACCCCAATTCCTGACTATTAATTTTCAGAGAAAGGTGAGGACCACCTTAGTAGCGAGGAAGCTGTGCCCATTCAGGAATACATACGTACAGACATGGGTACACCAACACTGCCAGGAAGGACAGGCAAATCTTTTGATTGCTTGCTTGCATGTCCTTTCTCTACCTGTTATAAAGTATACATAAAAAGAAAGATCCACAGCTATTACCGTATGGAAAGACCACAAGATCAGCCTTTAAGCCAGAAAAACAAGTCCTGATGTGACCACTGCTGTAAGCAGCACTCTTTAGCAGTGACTTTACTTTAGGGCTCACTGGATGTGAATGTGAGGACGGTCATGTCACATCTCACTGCAGGGAAAAAGCCCAGTTTCTTTTCCAGCTCCCTGTTGTATTAGGATGTCCAGAATCAGTTTGATACAACTTTCATGAGGAATAGCAAGGAAGTCAGCAAGAATATTAAAACAAGTGTTTGGACAACTTCTCTGGAGCTGGACAAAACAGCATTTGGAGAATCAGAACGCACTCTTGTTCCCTCATCTAGATCATATCAGGTAATAGCAGCTTTTCAGGGTCACTCAATATCTCCTTCTTCCCTCCTTTATCCTGAATGGACCAGAACAATCTTCTCATTTTAAAATGCCACATAATATCCTTCCATAGTGCTGATAACATCACTGTTACTCTCCAGCAGTTCCAAGACGCGGTGCATCACCACTTCAGCCAGAGAGGGGTTGTAGCTCTGCCGAACACAGCTCAAGACATGAAGGAAATGGCAACCTTTTTCAGCATCTGCAAGGAAAAAAAAAAGGAAAATACAGCCAGACATGGAGGTAAGACTTCAGTCTAACTGCCTCTTTTTAACAATTGTAATCCATATTAACCATGAAGAAACCACAGCTGTCAGAGAGGAAGAATGCCTTAGGTACTGAAGCAGAGATGCATGTATTCAGAGGGAAGAGATCCACTCTTTGCCTACAGTTCTCCAATCATCAGCTGTTCCCACTGACTTCTCTGGGAAGTTTCAGGGCTGTAACACTAGTAATGAGGGTGAAAGATAATCAGTCTTGCAAACTCCAATATACAGGGCTCATTCAGTACAACCTGAGGATGAGGTTAATAACTTAAGGGTACCTTCACTGTCCACCTGTGAAAGCCATCCAGTTTCTGCAACTGTAGAAAAAACCCCAAAAAATCCAAACCAAACCAAAAAAACCCAAACAAATGCTCATACCTAACTTTAAAAACGTCTAGAACAGAAAGAAGGTCTATGGCCAGGACCTGTAACTGCTTGCCCAATGCTGGCATCTTGTGGAAAAACCACTACAGTGCAACTTTCAGAGACTTGGAAACCCAGCAGTGCAATCCCATTCCTGGCACTTCAGACTGATTACTCAGACAATTACAGGAGTAGAAAGTCACAGAACTTCAGTATGAAATTTTATCTCCTCTTAAGAGGAATGAACCCTGAAAATGTACAAGAGAACACAGATGTAAAAATAATGCCCTTTCCTAGAGGGCAAGCCAGAGCCAAAGGTCCTTAATGGCTCCCGTATTGCATGCAGCTCCTGTGTGCCTGGTGGAGCCATCATTTGACCCTCCGCTGTCCCACTCAACATTTCCCCCAACACACCCTGCAAAAAACCCACTGATCGTCAGTGCTGCAGGCTCCCAGGCTCCCTGGGTACCCAACTCCGCAACAGATTTCTTTCTCTCCTCCATGGCTAACAATGGAAAACTAGCAGAATCGAGACACATCAGCACAGGACTTCCCTCCTCCTCAGCATTCAGCTCACATGATGGAAGGTAAGTTTGATAAGGGTACTGAAAAATTTCCATGGGCCAGGGAGGTCCCTCTATTTTTTTGGTTGCTGCCTTTGGTTTTATTTTTGCCAATCTCTGCTCTAGAATCTGCCCAGAACTGCCTTAGAAGCTGCTGAGAAAAGTCCCTGGCAGATAGGAGGCAACTCTGAATATTGGCAAATAAACAGTTAAGCCTGTTGGGCTGTGATTCAGCCAAAGATATGTTTTTTAAGAAGCCAGTGATCCAGTGTGATGAAATGCCTTTGTGGCTGGGAGCCAAAAATGCGTCCACCACCCTAGGACATATAAGTGCAGAGAACAGAACAATGCCTCTACCTGGTCAGAGTGACTGTTCCTGCAAACAGAGTGGGTAGCTGCATTTTGCATTAGTCATAGGTTTGTCATAAGAAGGTCAAAGGGCCCATCCCTGATCTACAGTAACTTAGCTCAAGTCTCAGTGAATTAGATTAGCGACTCAAGCGTTCCCCACCAGTACAATACATACTTTCCTCCTAGATGCTGGTAGAAAATGGCATTTTTGGGTAGCTGCAGGTGTGTACAATCATTAAGTTATCCAGAAACACTCCTAGTCTACGACCCAACTTTGAGGGAATACACTCCTCACGGTGAAGCGACGCTGTTCCTCTTTCATTGTCATATGGGTTCTAGCTTTTGCCTGCCAGCTGGGGTGAGCTGGGCTGTGACTCACTGTCTTGCCTGACTACCAATGTCAGATAGAGTTATAGAAAAACTGCCATTTGCCCACTGTGGGCATCTCACCTACGGTCTATTTTCACATATTTAATTTAACTTCAAGAGGCTGTTTTTTTCCTCTTTACTATTAGCCTCATCTCAGCCTAAAACCAGAGTAAATGTGTCAAAAAAAAATAATAGGGAAACAAAACTGGACTAAGTCTACCATTTCACAGTTCAGTCTGGAGTCAAAATGCACTGTCATCCTTTTCTGGCTGTCTTAAGCCTCTGGAGAGACCCACAGTGGTCTTGCATGAGGACATTTAAGATCAGGCTGTTTAGAAATACAATTGGAGCCAAGAACTAGATTGTCATGTAGGCGTATTAAAGATCAGGGTTTGTGGAGCTCTGACTAGGCATGCTAACAATTTTTTTTATTTTGTACAATAGTTCCAGGCAGCTGGGCTGGGGCCTGAGAACGTGTCACAACGAAAGCAATGGGGTGAGGCATTGCCTTTAAAACTGGCAGAGAAATAACTCATTGGAGAGAAGAGTTTGGTTTATCATAAAACAGTCTCTCTGTCATGGAAGATTAATACTACTCTGGAAGGAAAATGGGTAGGAATTTCTTGCAACAAATGAGCAAAAGCCCTTGAGGTATTACCAGTGTTCTTATTTTCTCACTCAAAAGCCTGCTCACCAGCCAAGGCCAAGCTGGTGGCTGAGACTGCCATCCCACCAGCAGAGGGGGTCCGACAGTTACACTGAGCTCCACACTCTTGCATCATTCAGTGACAATAAAATATCCGCGGTAACCTCTTAGTTTTGATTGAAGTTTCTTGGCTTTCCTTCTCAAAATCTTCTATTACCAGTGACCAGGGTATTGAAACGGTCCTTCTGAAAACTAGCAGAGAAAGAGACACTGACCTGGAAATCGTCCTCTTTATAACAGGAAACTAAGGAGGTGGAAAGCTTCAAGGAGAACAAGAGGCTCTGTAAAGCAGTTGCTATTTTTAACCTGCTCAGTATGGAAAACATGGCTTTGAGGACTCAGGACTCTTCGAATTTTTTTCTGTGAGTGACCTATGAGTTTGTCAGCTGTTGACTCCTCCTGACTCTGAGAAAAACAATCTTCCAACCCCTCAGGGAGCACTGAGAGTACTTAACCAGTGTGATAACGCACAAGAGGAGAGTTAAACACCAGGCAGTCACTCAGTGCCCTGTGCCAACTATATGTACGTTCTGGCCCTTATAGTGGCACAATTCTAAAAAAAACCCAATGGCTTCCCAGGAGAACTAGCTGATGTATAAAATAGGCAGAGGAATGACTTGTCTTTTACAGAGATGTTTGTATTTTTTAATTGGATAAAAGACAACAAAACAATGCTATGTGGTAACTTGTACTGAAACAACCTCAGGCGAATGAGCCCACCTTCACCTACAGGCCCAGTAACATCTACTCCCTCCATCCCCCAAAGTTACAGAACTTCTACCTTCACCTACAAACGTTGTCTACAGTGGTACCACTGCTTAAGGTAGCCAGTTGAAAACTCAAAAATAATACCACTTCACTTAGCCTTTTTTTCATTGCAGGATAACTACCATATACCAGGTCCTACAAGCACTATTGTAGTTATGACAGTACAAGGATATGAGCAATTTAAGATTATACGCCTTATGTTCTAGTCAGGCTTTTATTTTTCACTAAAGTGCATTCTACCCCACAAATAGCTGCACTCCAGCAGCAAGTGATCCCTGCTGGCACATTCTGCCCGGTGAATTGAAAGAAACTCTGTCGCAACGTACCTGTGTAATTAGCAGACATTCAAGTCAAGCACAAGCTGTCACTATGGCAATAAGACACAATAGGTTTGAGGGACAAGGATAACTCAGAAGCCACACAAAGTACATGATCTGAAAGGAAGTGGATTTTGTTCGACTGAAATCCCTACCTGCAAAGAGCAACCACCTGAGCTCTACCCGAGCTTAAAATCTACAGAGAATATCCTACCGACTTAAGGAAGTTTTATTGTTGACTTAATGGAGGTGGGGATGTCACCTTTCTGTACGGTCAGTTTTGTGTCAACTCCCTGGTAGAAACTGAACTAACAAGATTTGCTAGTTATCCAGAGTGCAAAACAACAGCTGATAGGTCCTGACCTAACTTCATTACATCTGGTTCCTCCCAAAATCTAAGTATTTTCCAAAGATATAGATCTAAGATAATAGCTGCTTATTTCAAATTTGAGAAGTTTGCTTCCTGCTGGGCACACCTGCTCTTTCTCTCTCCATGCTCACGGGAAGCTGCTCTTGCACTCCCGCCTTTAGCTATACCGATTAGCTACGTGAGCGACTCCGCTGAGTTCACGGGGAAGGACAAGAAGCATATCTAATGCAGCAGCAGCAGGAGATTTTGCCATCAATATATCAGCACCAGCTCATCGGAGCCCTGATCACACTGCTACTTACGCCTGGGTTTTCGACAGTCTTCTTTAATGGCATCAAGGGTCACTTTAAGCAGCTCTTTATCATGGTCGGTCACCTGGAGAAAACAGAAGAAATTGGCAATTTATAGCAGTCTATTTCACAGTAGACAGCATGATTGTTGAAAAGCAGTCCAAGGCTACGATGTATTCTAGACTAACGCTGTCATAACTACAGTCTGCCTTATATACTGCCTCCGAGATTAATAACGAATGTTAAATTTTCAACCCACTGCAATAAAGAGAACTGTCCCAGGTCCCAGCCTTCAGTGTGCTGAGCTGCGTCAGCACACAGTTTGGCAACACAATGACCACAGACTGCGCTTGGAACAGCAGTAGTGCTTAAGTCTGGTGCCGAGTTACAAAAAGAACAAGTCAGTGGGTGATACAGAGGTAAAAGCACCAGTGAAGTAAACTGCAGGTAAGACTTTTGAGTAAACAGACAGCACTGGGATGTTTAGCTTCTCTTTCTGAAACGTTTCTCTATTTCTACTGACCATGAAAGTCATACCCCTGAACTTGTTTGCAACCACAGCTCAGTTCCTTACATAGTATAAGTCCTTGGAGCTACTAGGCTTCTGGAAAACCACCCCTTTTTCTTGTAGCATCCTTATTGCTTCCTTAAAAACACTGTGAATCCTTTTGGAACTGGAGTCATTTTTTGACTTAACCTGGATGGGAAAAAAAAGGAATAAAGCAGATGGTGAGAAATCTCAGCTCAACTAAAGTTACCAGCAAAAGCTCCATATGCTTTCAAGATCAAGAGGACTTCAGGTGATTTTGTTACATATTCTTCTTCATTTAGTAATTCACAAGTCACATCTGTTATGCATGAACTAACCAATACACCGAAGCTTTAAAAAAAGGACAACAAGCAGAAGCTTGTGCTAATCTTGAGGATCCACAATCTCCTAACTGCCTGCTTGGTATTTAGCAGCTATTTGATTAGGTACTGAGAACTCTCTTTTGAAATAGGCTTGTGATGCTCACAGAACATTTGGCTGGTTAGCTAAACAAGTTTGCTTATATTCAGAATTTTCCTGGTAATAAGGGTAGGAATACGGAGAGATCAGTGCTTTGAGGGGCAATATTCAGAAAAAATACAAGTGCTGGGGTTTGGATTCCCATCTCCCGCTTTGAAACTGAGGCAATGTCCACAGAAAAGGAAGAAACTGTCAAGAACAGTATTTGTTTCTTGTCCTCTTAGTTTCCAAGTTTTTGCACACATTCTGGTCATGGTCTCAAGAGCTTCTCCACAGCCTAATGAAATGAAAAGATAAAGAGCATGCTAGAAATTAAGACAGGTATATAAGATAAGGGAACAAAGGATTCAATTTTGAGGGCAGGTGGGAAAAAATCTCTTGTGAAAGGAGAACAATGTCCATAGCTGAGGAGGTTATTTAGAACAAAGTGTTCTGGGCGACTCATCTAGCAGAGCAGGAAGGAAGGGGAGAAAAAAAAAAATCAGGGCAAATCAGGGTTTATTTGGAAGTACAGCAGAACTAAGACAGTGGAATGACAGCTAGGGAAGTGGAAGAAAATAGAGAATCAGTTGTGAAGCAGAGAAAGTATGGGTAGATAAGTGCAAGACCATGACTTACTCTTCTCCATCTGTATCTGTCCTACTCTGTCCTTCAACCTCCCATTTATCTACACAGACTGCTTCTAATCCCCAGTTGCTGTTTCCTTATCTGTTGGGAGTGCACTGTGCTCCCCGTGGCTTTCTTTGAGAACAGAGCTAAACCGATTCCCACAAACCAACCTGTGATAACTAGAACCACACCAGAGCAACCAAAGCAAGATTTGCCAAGCCATTTCTTCAGCTATCACTGGAAATGCTCTCATCCTGTCCTGAACAGAAGTATCAGACTTCACATACCCCACCTCACCCACCAGGCTCACAGAAGCCTTGGGAGTGAACCAGGCAACCACCAGGTACCAGAAGGAGTTCACATGAATATGTGAGACACCACATTAGCAATGCAAGAACATCTTTTCACAAAACATTCATTCGATCCTTTTGCAAGTCTCAAGTGAAATTCTGTCTGTTTCGAAGCCTGGAAGCTGATGTGCCTAATTGGGAATAGTTCAGAGATCCATTAGGGACATTAGTGTTAGCATACAGCACAAGTTACTCCATCTCCTTTCTCTGGTTAATCCTCAATATTTCAACAGACCATAATCACATCTCTCTCTCTGTCCAACAGCTAACTATCTTTTTTCTCTTAAATTGACAGTCAAAAATAATTGCCTAATAGCTCAAGATAATTAATATAGAACAATGGTTATTATTCTCAGTTCAGTTTTCTCCTTCTGTTCCAGACTGAAGGACTTCAGTGCCCGGATGTTTTTCTGTCCCCCAGTCCACCACAGCTGTAACAGCTTGGATAACAACACACAATGCTTCTAACTACAAACTTGACCATACATCTGGACACCATTCCAGTCACAGCGTTAATACTATCATGTTTCTCTTCATAGTGCCTCTTCTGCTGAACTGAAGAAACAGGCATAAAATGTACCGGGAAGGGTTAAGTGAAGGATGAATTATTTTCTCATGGAAAAGCACATTTTCATAGCCATATGTAAAATCAAGAGACTTTGCCTCTCACTCAAAGGCAGTAATAAATCCTCAAGAATCTAAGAAACTGCTAGCAAAGCAACCACCTCAAGACTCTGATCAATTTTTAATGTGAAAGCAAACATTTGGGGAGAAAAAAAAAGATAAAAATATCTCCAAAGAAGCACGATAATTATTCAGTTTGGCTTAACACTGAGATCCCGTCAGAAAAGGGAGATAATTAAAAACAGACTCTGTGTGAACTGACACTCAGCTCAGGCTGGATGGATACTGAAACAGAATCACTAAGAATGCAAGGGATTTGACAGATCGAAGGCAGAGAGGCAGGCTTGGGAGCGAGAAAATAAGTAAGCAGCTGCTACATATCAGCACCCTCTCATACGTGCTGCAGAGTCCAAGGGAAAGGGCTCCATGGCAGAAGGACTATGCCTGAAGAACAAATGAGGGCTCCTGACCCCTTCAAGGGCTTTAATATTATGCTGAAATGACATTAAAAGTTTGGTGGTTTTTTCCTAGTGTGCTCTAGAACTTGCTTCCTCCTCCCCAGGCTTCTGAATAAAGCAAAAATTGAGGTGTTTCTTCGTGAACTGAATATAAAATTATTTAATCTGTTCTTTTAGTCCACCCAAAATATCTCCAGCATCTCATCCTGCAAATTCATAACCCAATAGTACTTCTTCCCAATACCTTATCACTTTCTTTTATGCCAAACCAGGCCCCCATTTCATCCGGACATGGATCTCCCCTCAGAGCCTAAGCTTGTGATTTAGTCTGCTGAGCAGAAATCTACATGAGACTGAAACATGGCACTATACACAGAGAGAAGGAATGTAGGACTATGAAATCCTACACGATTTCACATCCCTATTTTTGTTTCAGGAGAAGATTGAAAAATGCTTGCATTTCAACAGTTATAAAGATGTATTGTAGCGGTTAACATAGATCCTTCTGAGTCATAGATCATTATTAGCCATCGCTTTACTTTAACAAAACTTGTCATCTGAGAAATGCAAATATTAANCAGGACTATGAAATCCTACGTGATTTCACATCCCTATTTTTATTTCAGGAGAAAATCATCTGAGAAATGCAAATATTAAGTAGTTTAACTGCTGATCCAGAGCACTAGCAAGATTTGAATCTGGATTTTGAATTTAGCCCTCACAATGTTCACACCTTTTTTGCGAAGTGCCCCCCTTCGGCATGCCTTAGTTTCAGGGTGCACAATTTCAGATTCCCTGAAGTGCTGACAGCAGGGGTTCCCCCCCTTTTCCCAAATCAGGTCCTTTTCAAATAAATTAAGCTGTACATCCAAACACAGGAGCATCCAAAAATCATTCAGCACTACTGCAAAACATGTTGTCCCCATCACCACCGCCCAAGAGAGAAGCAGCCGTTAAATAACAATTTTACCATCACTACCCTCCCTCCAAAAACCACCCAAGGATTCTATAGCAAAGCCAACAGAAGACTCTATGTGTCCAGAATTAAGTTGGTATTTTAATCAATATATTCCCATCTGATGGGTCTCGCAGAGCTTAGTGGGCTGGTGCTGCGCGACCAGTTATTCTCAGATCTTTAAAACAAGACAAACTCTCTGTACAATCAATAATAGGCCAAAGAATGGAGTGGTACAGGAATTAGTCAGTCTGTTCAAAACACTGAAAGTATGTAACCTTTGGCTCATTATGAATCACAACACACCCTGATGGTGTTAAAGTTTCCTGGTATAACCACACACGTGATTCTACTCATGGAATTGCCCTTTGCAGTTTCTCATGCAATGTTTAATCCTTGGCTTAGACAGGTGACAATTTTAGTAATAGTGATTCTGGACGTGTCAGTCCTGAAGTCCTATAATAAGCTTTGCAATATACATATTTAAAGTAGCAGTGAAGCTTCCTCAAGAGGCAGGAAGACAAGCACATAGCATCAAGAAGATATAATACACTGTTATACCTACAGTACAATGTACAGGGTATATACAGTAAGTACAAACAGCACTGTAAAACTCCCTGTAAAACTCCTACTTGTCATTGCTGACCTTGAGATAATATTCAAATCAAGAGACGTACAAACAGCAGGGTCTGGAAAGCACAACCCAAGTTATCTGTCCAGGCGAGTGACACACACAAACTGGAATGGTAATACTAAAATAGCACACACTAGTGCTTATGCATGGAAGAAGTTTATAAAAATGGTTACTCAAGACGGGCTGGTTGCAAGCCGTATTTAATCCAGTCAAGAAACTGGATGGGTCAAGTTCATGTGTAGTTTTCTTGAAAAAAAAGGAACCAAAGGCTTGTCCATTTGCCAAACATAATTGCCTAAGTCCAGCAAGTACACTCTTTAGGTTATCTAAGCACAAGATTACTTTTTCTGGGGTTTTTTGCCTGTTGTATTCCTTGTGGCACCCACCCCTCCAGTCTCAAAAGTAATTTGTTTTAAGGGATAAGGAAAAGGCAACAGCTTAGGGATAGTCAGGGCAGTGGTTATGTGAAATAAAGCTCCACATGTCCACATGACAGATTTGTTAATTTTTAATTAATTTTTAACACACCAACCCTTCCAACTCTCTTACCCATCCTCTGTAGACTATAACATTAAATGTTCCCTAGTATATGTCTGAGCAGAGGATATAATTTGAGTTCTGCCACGTACATCTGCTGGAGGGAAATTTATTCCGGAGAGCCAGAAGAATACACTGCTGGGAAGCTATTAGGACTGGGACTAGTTATTGTAGGACACGTATGGGGTGTGGACAGGGGACAAGTACAGTAATGCAGAAAAGGAAGAGAGAGATGCTGCCTACCTCAAGCTATCCCAGCTACCTCCTTCCATCTTCACCCCCTGCTCCGCTCCACTGCCAGTGACTCCATAGCAGCTCACCACCTCCCTGGAGAAAATGTTTCATTGGGAGATGCCCTCCCGCTATGATGAACACTGCGCAAGTACTTTAAAAGTTGGGAAAGAGAGGTAATGCACCTAGGATCACAAGGAAAGGAAGAGAGAGGCAAGAAAAGAGTTTAACAGCAACTGCACTCTAGAACACTGGAATCAGGGTAAAAGAAAAAAAAAAAAGAGTTATACATCCAAATAACTCATCCTCTCACATCTAGGAAAATTGCAAGAAGTGAGTAAGTGTGTATATTGTGGTGTGGCCTAATTAGTTTGGTTAACTCATCTTCCCACTCAGCTCCTGCTTCATCAAATAGGCATAAAATAACATCGTTCCACATTGGCAGCACCCTGTATCCTTTTGGTTTGAGGGTGATGCAAACCAGAAGACTACAGAGGGGAAAAGGAGGAGGAACAGAAATCAGATCTATTACACTTATTTTTGGGGATCAAACTGGGTACCTGACCCTTTGCCAATTATGAGAAGTGACACCTTCAAGAGACAGAGCAGAGGAGCAATGAAATGCACTTCCAGAGCATTACTAGGTGCTCCTCGTAAGGCATCCAGGTCACTTGACAATTGCAGGTTTGTTTTACGCAAAGATATATAAGCCTCCTTGCAAGGAATTAATACCAAAGGGCAATAGGGGGAACTGCAATTTCTAAATAAGTATCTGTGTGCCCAGATTCCTGGGACATACACTCACACCCTTGCATCAGGGTCAGGAGCAACCATTCATTACTCCGATAACTCCGCATGACTGCTAACAATGCTGATGCTACATCGCTTTTGTTGGTTTGGGTTTTTTGGTTGGGGTTGGTTTTTTGTACCTTTCTATGTTTGCTCTGCACCAGTTCCTACTTTAAATGGCTTTGCAAGTTATTCATCTTGATCTTTCTATAAACGTTGAAACTTCAAAGATGGGGGTTTCTAGCCTTAGTCTCAATGACCTCTACTTCCTTTAATGCAAAATGTTTGGGAACTTTGAATACTGTTCCAGCTAGTTTAGAAAAAATACCCTGCTGTCCCATGTTGGATATTCTAGTCTCAAACTTTTCTGTCAAAAATGAGTGTAGCTCCTGTTATTGTTTCTATCCATGCTTGCTTTAAAGAAAATGACAAAAATGCCATTTATAAAAATAAAAAAATTAGCTATCAAGAAGCAGCTATCAGAAGCAGTTCAACAAGAGGCTAACAAGAATAGAGCTCTTTTGCATATTATTTGACCTCATCTACGAGGGACTGGGTTTTGTGTGGTTTTTTGGTGGTTTGGGTTTTTTTTTAAGAATTAAACAAACATCAAATGTTAACATAACATAGCACTTAACTTTACAGTGCATATCAGAATCAGGCAGTGAAAATGACTGCCATAGATTTATTGCTGTACAGAAAACCCAGAAGTAAACAAGTGAGTCACACAACACTCCAGTCTAAGTTTCAGTTGCCATTAGTAACATGGCAAAAGCCGTAACACTGTTACTTTTGCAGAAATTTACCACTTCACACAAGTTGAGAATCTGGTCTGTAATTCATCCAAACAACACAGAGTAATATAAAGCCATTTTATAAAATGTTTTTTGTTCTATTTCCCATTCTGCAGTCAACCAAGAGCATTCTATCTCACTGGAAAGTTTCTTAACACTTCGGTTACATGCAACTGCATGTAAACTGATTTCAATTAAATCCCACCTTCTGTTCCTTTCAATTATGGCCTTTACCAAGTAGGGATTTACAACAAGAGAAACATGTAGCAGGGAGCACTGTTCATCTACTCATCATAATCTCCTTTTGAAAGCTACATCTCTATTAATATATTGAGCTTCAAATGCGAAACAATACAAAGACTTGACCTACCTTCAGGATCTCAGACATCTGTCCCAAACAGCTCAAGCACCTTAAAGGGATCTCCTTTTCTGATACTGCCACTATTTACCGACCTAGGTAAGTTAGTACCTCTTGCAGACCGTAAGGTTACTCACCCCTAATACACAATTACCCTTAACAACCGAATTTTCTCATATTTCTTCCTTCAGTCCAGTTTTATATGTCTCAAATGATAAGGTTTCCTGAAGCTCTGTAAATAATTCATGCATAAAGCTAAAGCACTCAGTGGTTTCCGAATCCTCTGAAGGCACCAGCCTCTTTACTGGTTGTTTATGCTTAAAAAAAAAAAGTACATAGTGTTGTTTCCCCACGTTAAAACCTTGAAGCAGTTACATTCACTCACCTCCTGAAAGCTGGGGCTGGGTAGGTGCACACCAGCCAGCGACACCAGAGTATCAACTGCTTCCAGCTCCTGTTGGTAAAAGGTCTGAATTTTGTTTTCTAATAGAAAACTTTTCACTTTCTCATGCAGCATATTGATTGAGAAATTCTCACCTTCCAGGGCACTACAAGGAACACGGAACACATCAAAAGGCAAGAAATATACTACCAACTTTTTTAGCACCATTACTGAAAGTTAGCCTGGTAGACCGGTTTTCAAAGGTCAAAAGGTACTTTACTGTCCTTAAAGAATCTGAATTTAAACCCTTAATTAAAACAGACTATTTTTATGTGCCATAAACATCCAACTGTTCCTCTTCAATTGCTTGTTGTTAACAGTGCTGTGATTTTAAGACCTGCAATCTCTGAAACCACACTACGTACATCAGACCCGCCAATAAGCATCCAGCTGCCTTTAAACTGAACACAGGAACGGGTCTTTGACTCAGTTTATTGAAGTTACATTATTTGTGATTTGATTTGACAATGACATGGGCAGCAGAAGTTGCAGGCATTTTGGGCAGGAGAAGTTGAGAGCATTTCAATAGAACAGCTCCTTATCCTTACACATAAAACAAAATCAGGTGAGGATACTCCTCCATCTCACCCCAAAATCTTGCTCCAAACCTCAGCTTTCTTTACTAGATGAAGAGGTCTGTACACAGTATTTTACTACCCTCCTACTATTAACTTTGTTTCAGCATTATATTTCTTGTCTCATATTATGAACAGGTATCTCGTCTGTGTGGATCATCAATTATTTGGGAGAGCAGCAGGCTGCTACTGTGCACTTGTGCAGAGTCTGACTCACAGTTATTACAATAACAAATAAACAATAATAAAATCCCACACTTTGCCCCAAGACCAGTCTGGATATTGCATTTACCTCTGTCCCTCCTCGGGGCCTTGGAAAGGTTTATCATAAACTTCTCTATAGAGACAGGGGAGCTCCAGCATTCTTGAAATCTGGACATCACACACGGGATCATCCACTTTATCTAGAGCAGCAGAAAGAACACACATACTTGGCCGAAACTACCACACCAATCTTTTGAGCGAGCATACCTGAGGGAGCACAACAGAGCTTTACACGCCAGTATTAAAGTGGCAAATTTTGTTTGCTGTTGTTTTTATAAAACCAAAACCACAAAGGCCACTCCTGCTTTTACAGTTTACAAGGAGGTAAATGACCTGTTGTGGTACATTGCAGATTATGCTTTTATCTGACAACTTATTTAACCAGAATTTATGATCTATTTTACCTTTCAGCAGTCTTTACCAATTAGAGGAAGTTAATGCATAGTAGGGAGCTTTATTTGGGCCAAAGTGAAAGCAATTTAAGGGCTATTTGAATAGCGTGACTCTCCTTTAATGAAACAATGGTATTATTAACAGTCCTTGAATGGCTAATATATTCATACATCTCCTGCCTGGAAAGGAGGGTTGAATTCCCTCTCAGTTTTTAGCTAGAGCTGAAAAATCTACAGACTTCTTGTCTGAGCTACACAGGGCTTTTAAAAGGCAGGCTTCCCTCCACTGAAGGAATCATTTCAGTATTGTCTCAGAGATTTCACTGGGGAAAACCAACTCTTACACAATAGCACAGACACAGAGGAGAGAAGTCTTTCTGTAACTGGAAGCTTCCCAGCTGTAAACAGCAGACTGCAGAACCCTGCTGCCAACGAGCTGTCAGACACAGGGCCGGCACCTGCACATCTGTGCCAGAGTGACTGAAGAGGAGGAGGAACACTTCCCAGTCATTCTGCAGAGCCAGAGAGTTAAGGAGAGCCTGGGTTTCAGTGGTACAATGTGCCCATAGGCTGCTGTCTGCCCATGGAATGGATTACACAGGCTGAGAAAAAAACCAACTGTTTCTCCGAAGCAGCTAACGCTCTTGATGAAGAGTGGCATAAAAAGGTCACCAACTCCATTCCCATGGGCTTTGGTTGTTCTACTTCAACACAAAGAAAATTGAAGAGCAAGTCACTCTCACAGACACCCAGTCACTGTATCTTGTATGCAGGCTAGTTGTCTTTTATAGGTTTTCCAGGAATGCCTCATTTTTGCAGGCAATCTAATCCCACACATTAAGTAGTGTGTTTTCTAACCTCACACAGCTAAAATCGAAATAAAGGCATACAGGCTAAAATCTCTTCAGAAAACTGAGATGCCAGAAAATAAAGTAGAAATTACTCAATGAATTACATACAGCTTAGATCTTTGCACACATTCAGACAACTAAGTTACACACGTCACAGATCCATAACACTCACAAAAACACAAAGCCTGAATTTCTCTTTGTTGCCTGTAGGTTCGGATGTGACCTCTGACCCTGACGACATCCCCAATCTCCAGCTTGGTTTTCTGGCTCACCATTTCTTGGAGTTTCTTCATCTGCTCAAGCACAGTAAAGCTGCTGGGTGTGCTTGGACGACCTGTAAGAAGTCAGGGAAAGGAGATCAGGCATTAAGGCCAAGAGGACTGTCCTTTTGCATTCATCCAAACACCTAAGCGTCACAGGAGTCATATTACTGGAGAAGGGGTAACGTCCCAGGAACCACGTGCCCTGCATAGCAAAACTTCTGGGTCACAAAGTTAGTTTACAGTATTATATTTAACTAGTTCACCTGGGGAAAGTATAAGAGAGAGGAGATACTGATTTACCACTGAAAATGTCATAGATGGGTTGCAAAATTGGAACGTTATTTGAAATAGGTTCTGCCATTTTCTGATTTTGTCATGCTAAGAGGGATGATAAGGGAAAAGAAAGATCAGATGAACTTTTTACATAAAAGAAGAATGAGTCATCTGTGGTGGAGCCAAATTATTTATGTGTTGCAATTTGATGTCTATGCCGAAGTGAATGCAACTTGACAGAACCTCACATTTACGTAACACACCTTTGCAGCAGAGTAAATTCTTCATAACTTAAAGCCTGATTAATGATCCAAGTATCCCTGATCACAATTACAAAAGGCTGGAAGAAAGTTTCCTGTGCCCCTTAGGAGCTGTTTTCTTTAGCAGGTACAAATGAATTAATCACAGAATCACAGAATAGTAGGGGTTGGAAGAGACCTCTGGAGATCATCTAGTCCAACCCCTCTGCCTAAGTAGGTGAATTAATTTCCATTAATAACAGTGTCCATTCAAGCACTACTGATGTACAAGTAAAAGAAGAACATAAGGCTGAAACAAGCAGTCTGGGTCCTCATTTTGTTTCAAGCAGTATTTCATGCAATTCCTTCGATGAATTTAAGTTCTTGATTTGATTGTGGGTCCCCATTATTTTTTCGGAAAGCTGTGCCACACCATCACATTTCTAAAAGTGAGAGTTGTCTTCTAGATTCCAGTTTGGATCATTGTTAAACGTAAGTAGTATGAATTATCTGTCTGTATAAATGGGCTTGTTCCACAGACATCAGTTTTTAATTTTTACATCAAGCTTTCCTTTCCCCATTACCTAACCCTGACACTGGCGGATGACACTAGTAACATTTATTTCTGTAGGATTTCACCAGCTTCATATCAGGGTTGTCAAGCTACTACATGAACTTTCAAAAAGGGCCAAAATAAAAAGTATTCCATACTTTGATCTATGAGAAACAGTGGGAGAAAAATAAAAAAGAAAGCCAGACACTAGTAAGTTCTTCTGTTATTAACTGTGATAACAGATTCATTTCAAATGCACAATTTGTGTACATTTAGAACTTTCCCAAATTGTAAAGGACTGCTAGCATCCCTCCACTGTGTTCTAAGCTTCAGGTTCATTGACAGTATATGCACGAGCAGGAGACCATGAATGCAAACAAAGGAGAGGAGGTGAATCCTGAAACCACTGTATCACAAGGGTGATGAGTGTAGAACTGGTTGCTGGTCAATGGATTGACTTTGGAAACAGCAGCTGTGACATGTGGCACATTTCCAGCCTAGGTCCTCACTAGATGAAGTCACAGAAAGAACCATAAGAAGAGGATTCTCTGAGCAATGTCACAGCACAGAACTGAAATACCGTATTACTCAGACAAGGAAAAGGCATAACAGGTTATAATGCAGTGGTTTTATCAGCAACACCATTGGACACAACACAAAAAGTAATATGAAACTCCAAAAATGGCCCATGCTGTAGGATGTGATGGCTTAAAATAAAATAAATTTTTAAAAAGTTGAATTTGCTCTTCTGCAAGTTTGATCATTTGCTAGATTACATAAGACAGACATGAGTAAGAGTGTATAGTCAAAAGAGAAATAATTTATTTGATAAATTACCTGATAAAGATGTTTCTGCTACCATTGGATTTTTCCAGCAGACACAATTTATAACTCCAGTGCTATCATCCACTGTAAAAAAAATTGCAAGAATGACAGAGTAAGAAAGCAAGTAGTGATGTTCCAAGAAGTGAAGATATATAGATACCTAGGGAGATGACTGGAGGATAGCTTGTTCCAACCAGTCTGAAAGGGAAAGTGTGTGCTCAACCCCTACTAATACCTCTGAATTAATCTTCACAGTCATTTCAGTCATGGAAGTAACCCAGAAACAGATACCATGCTTATATGCGTAGTCAGCAAAATAACAGGTATATTCTCAAAAAAAGATCAAGCACCAATTTAAATTATGAGGCTTCAATACACGCTTGATACTAAAGGGTTTTAATCTCATTGCCAAGGTCAGAAGAAGAGTCAGTGCTGAAAGCTAAAGACAGACATATTAAAATAGGAAACCAGGCACAAACCACAGAAGCATTACTGTAACAGTGAGAAAATAGCACTTGAGCACTGGGAGGCACGGCCATGTGAAGAGACTAGGAGTGCTCCTACTTCCAGCTGCATTATTTCCATGCTAATATTGCACACGAAGTCTGCTGGCCTTTCCCGTACAAGAGGATGTTTGAGAGAGCAGAAAGGCAGCTCCTCTAGCCAGGAAGGACAGAGGACAGCACATGCTTGTGGTTCTGCTCTAGGCCAGGAGTTCCCAACTTTAAGTATAACTACCGGTGGCATGAAAGCCACTTCCGCTGCCAAAAAAGCTTAACACCTTCTCCTGAGCACAGGACCTGTCTAGCTTTTCCTGTTTTGTTAGAATCTAATCAAGATGAGTTTTGCAATTTCTGCCCCAGGCACTGTATTGTCAAGGACAGCAGAAAAAGACAAAACCCGAGGAAAACGAAAAAAACCAACCAACCAAACCTATCAGAAGAATCTATTGTTCTACAGAACAAGAGAGTGTATATAGTCGGCACCTCCAACAAACACTCTCTAAATAAAAAGGCACAGGATGCCTGTCAAAGCACAGCAAGGATCCCATTTCCAGTCCAGCTAACACTTCCATCGCCTTGGTTCCTTGAATGTGGCCATCTCCAAGACTGAGCTTCCTGACTTCACAAACTGGAATCTGCAATTTTCTTTTGCTCCTTAAACCAGATCCATGACTACAAAAGTAACAGCAATGTTTACCAGGAAAGTACTGATTGGTACCTGCAGTCGCTTCCTCTGGGAACCATAGCATCAAAGCAAAATGCCTTTGCATTGTCTCACATGTTTTGAAACAATCTCCCTATTTGGGGGGTCCAATTTCAAATCATTGTCTTGCCTTCCTGTTTCCCAGTGGCTTTAGCTGCACATTCCTAACAACAAATAGACAGCGTTTATAAGATGCAGGCAATTCTAAATTCCACCACAGAAGCGTGCTCATCTCATTGCTATCCCCCTTTCAAGCTGCTGTGTTTGCAGCTATTTCAGCAGCTTTAATTTTGTACCAGAGCACAGATCTAGCTGGTGGGATTTTCTCTCCTTGGTACAGACAAAACCTGACTATTTTAGTAGGGGTCAGAGCCCCCATATGCCCTTCCAAGCCATTCATGCAAGCCAGCAATGGCAGTAAGAAAAAGGGTAGATGACATTTCACTACTACCTTACTGCAGCTTTGAGATATTCCAGCTTGCGACTGGCTGTTGCACCAGCTGCACCAGATAGGCTTCCTAAGAAGGGCTCAGAAGCCAAACAAACAAGACTGAAGGATTAGGAGGCCAGACTCCTCCTCATCAATGTAACAGCTGAAAATGGAGTCCTGGAGAGATTGACCTGTTCTTGACCATGTCAGGAATCTGGTAGCAGAGCAAGGCTCACAGCTCACAAACAAAAGCTTTGAGCAAAAAGACAAATAACTCCTGAAGAAGATAAAGGAGAACTCTTGCAATTGTATTCTAATTAGATAGGAGAATGTTAATCTATTTTAAATGCACTCAAGGGGTCTACAAGCTTTTGAAAACTTCCTGTGCTCTCTGTGCCGCCCTTCCTCATCTTCTTGGGTTTAAACTTTTGTTTGTTTGGGTTTTTTGTGGGTTTGTTTTTTTTTCCATTTTTTCTGCTTTGTTTTGTTTATTTGGGCTTGGTTTTTGTTTTGGGTTTTTTTCACTCTTACATTAACCATTTGATGGGCAGCACTGTCAAAGCTACCTGGCTAAATGAGATAATTATGGTAATTTTTATTTCTTAATCACAAAAAGGGCATGGTTCTTGTAGGCCTGCGTGAGATCCTGGCGAGATTTTTCTCATTTGTTTTTAAGGCAAGTGCCTTTCAGCCTTTCAAAACAGTTCTGGAGTATAAGGAAAACCACGTGATGTTTGGTTTTGTTAAAAAGGAAAGAAAAAGTAGTTTAGAACAGTGTATTAACTAAAACATGAGCTTGTTCAAAACTACACTTTAATTAGATATCCTTCCCCAAATTGATCATAGTAATTGCAATAAACAATGAAATCAAAATGGCAAAAATCAGGCTTTACACAGCACGTAATTTAATATTTTTTTTCTCTTTTAGAATTATTATTTTGTCACCAGTTCTGGGTGAATGGTTTTCAGCACAGAGAGGACCTAAGATTCTCTTAAAACGAGCGGGGTGTATTCTGAAGTAGGCAGATAGGAAACGGGGGGGGAAGATAGTGGCAGTGACACAAAGGCATTTCAGTTCTCTATCAGAGAAAAAATACAAAGGGGGAATTGCTTTGTAAGTCACTTTTAAGCAGACGGAAAGTGAGCAGCGTGCGGCGCTCCAACTGATGCAACTCTGTGACTCACCAACCAGAGTCTGCTGAACAGAGAGATGCAAGAAGCTACAAGCAGGAAACTGTTGAAGAAGTTACAGTTTGAGGTTGGCAGAGTGGAGCTCCCTGAAAGGGAGGGCAGGCTGGGGAGAGGCACCCTGGCAGGTAGCCTGAAAGCTCAACCCAGGAACTGCTGGAACAAAGAGTGGAGCTGGATGGGAAAGGACAGCAGGAAGCCAGGCTCACCGAACGCTTTACTTAAAGGTCAGCTGATCTAACACGAAGGCCTTCATTCCACCTCTCTGCAGTTTCTTTTTATTTCTATTCCTCCATTTTCTGCCCCAATCAAATGTTTCCAACAAGTTTCAATCTGAACTAATGCTGAGAGCAGCGTGGGAAACTTTTGCTCATAGAATTGTTTTCACCTTGGTCATTTTGAGTCTGTCTTGTCTATTCTCATGAAATGATAACTGAATTTGCATACCAGTGCAATAAAAGAATAATAGCTGACATTCAGTTTACATTTCAATGTTTCATTACATCAGCAATTACATCTCCACCTCTTAAGTGCTTGTTTAGTCTGTGCTACTTCAAGTGCCAGAGTGCTTCAAAATATTAACTATCACCTTGTTACTTAGCATAATGGCAGAGTAATAACAAACACCCAGAAATTAGACTTAAAAAAAATAATTTAGAAAATATCCACTCTAAGAAACTTGCAGGGAAATTTCTACAGAGCACAGAGTCACCTCTCGGCAGCCGCACCCAGCGCAGGGTATGCTGTGTGTCCCAGCAGTTAGGGCTACTCCGCAGCAGGATGATGCAACTGCAGGTGTTGTGGAAGCTGGGACCTGATCAAGTTGTCCACTGTATCTTCACAGTACTCCTGTGAGTCAGGGAATTGCTGCTGGCTCAGTTTTGTGAGGGAATTGGATAAGAAGAGGCGCTCTGTGATTTCTCTCGATCCGGGGGAAACCCGTGGCAGAGGAAGGCACTCAACATGAGTCCTTCAAGTGCTTCAGTAGCATCTCTGCATTTGGCTCCCCTTTCCTACTGTGAGATGACCTCCCTCACCTTTCGAAGCTTGCCACATCACCACTACTCCGCTCTGCTTTTTCTCCACATGAGAAAGACAGCTGAACAAAATGACAATCAGATGTTTCCACGTTAATAAAATAGTCTGAATATTGGGAAAAGCAATAGGGAGGAGACAACTCCCAGCTGGTGTTGGCAAGGCCTGGTATGATGATGCCTGAGTTAGATTTGCTAAGGCTCTTATGCATCTAAATATAAACAAGCTCCTGACTGCTATTAAAAGCTGGCTCCAAGATACGACAAAACATACAAAAAGTCAGAAGGGACTTCACAGGTTCAAAAAAGGAAGAAGTGACTTCCTATTTGCAGGCACGGTTAAATCTGTTTATATCTGACCAAAGGAACTGTATATATGAGAGGAAGATGGTGGAAGTGGCAAAGCAATAACCCGAATTCAGATCTGCTAGATGACCCCAAAGGAATCACTTACTCTGTTTTAACTACTTGTTTCTCTGCTTTCAAAGTGGAGATAAACAGTCCCTGCCCTAAGCCTGTTAAGCAATCTGAGCTGCAGATGCATGTTATATTAGGACAAGAGCACAGTTGTTTCAAGAACAGACAACGATCAAATAAGGCAACCTTTAAGTTCTAACAGTAACTAAGATTAGAAGGCTGATAAGTGCAAGCAGAAAGAAAGAAACTTTTCTTACCTCCATAATTATAGAAGGCATCTCGTTCTTTCATTTGAACCACTATCCCAACAACATCCACCTGTCTTACTGGATGTCCATTATAAAAGAATATACCTAGACACAGAACATTTGTGGTAAGTGTAACTGTTTCTTTCAACATCCTACCCTACATAGTCATATTTGTCAGTAAAAAAGCATACCTTCTTACATATTTAATATATCTTAAATTATACAATGCCTAGTCATGTGAAAAATCCCCTGGATCACTGAGGACTGGGAAAGCTAGAAGGAAAAAACATCAGCTCTACTTAGGATACCAAAAGCTTGCTTTTGTAGAGTGTCAGAACTTTATGAACCTCTCATTTTCTTGCACATTTGGATCTGAAAAGCAGTTTGGTTGCTGCAGGCATTAGGGGGTTTTTAGGTTGTTTTTTTTTCTTGTTGTATTGTTTCATTTTGGTTTGGTTTTGGTATTTTTTTGGCTGTGGGGTTGTTTATTTTTTTTTTACATCTTCATCAAGCTTCAGAATAAATAACAGAACACAATGGAAGCAGTCTGAGCTTCTCACAATGCAGCTGTTCCTGATTAAGGCAGAGCCTCCAAAAGGAAAACTAACATAATTCTGTCTTTGATTTCTAAAAGAACAGGAACCATGGGGGGTGGGGGGACAGAAACAATCCTCTTAGATTGCAGAGTACACTACACAGTCATCCTGGGCCGCATCCTGAACTTCAGCTTCTGAAATAACACATTCTGAAAACGTCCCTTCCAAGCTATTTTTGTGTATCCATAATGAAGACTTGAAGAAGAGTAACATGTAAAAACACATCCAGGAAAACAGTGAGGAATCAGAGCACAGTGGACTTTGACAGCACTGAGGTTGCCACATGCTGTAATACCCTTCAAGAGAGCGACGAATGTTGTTAACAAACACTGACATAAACATTATCCACTGAAGCTTCACAGTCCCACTAGCAGGAGGATAATAGGGCAACCAGCTCCAGATATATCCTGGGCTGGCTAATTTTCAGTCAATGTGTTTTCTTCAGTTTTCAGATATCGCTCCTTTACTGAAATATGCCATCTGGGGTGTTCAATAACCGTCTATCTAAAAACTAGATAACTCAAGGGACTCAGAAGGGAACATTTGGCTCCATATACTATGGCAAGTCTTATTCTTACAAAGGGAAAAAGAAACACTGTAGCAAGGGAGTGAGAAAAACGTTCTGTATATAAAAAAAATATAAATCAAACCCAAAATCCAAAAATAACTTGTCCTACATAGCTGGCAGCCTTAAATGAGCCTGGAATTAACTTTCTTCATGTAAGAAAGACAAAAGCCCCAAAATTTCAGAAGAAATCACAGGTGATCAGCCAAGCAGCATAAGTTTTGCTCATAAAAATCCACTGCAATGTTCTGAGGATGCATCTATTGCCGGCAGCTCCAAGCTGGTCACACTAATCGGGCAGCCACTGGGCAGTCGAGAACACTTAGCAGGTCTGTCCACTTTTCTCCCATTCCATTTACCAGAACACCAATAAACGCTGCTACAGAAACCCTCAGTGGAGATGCTCCCAGCGTATATAATTATTCACTAAACCTTACAAGTCTCTGTAAAACAAGGTCTGGGTCATTTTTGGGGGAAGTCTGTTGAGCAGAGACTCCAAGCTCTTGACTGTGTAAAATAAGCCACATGTTATTATGTTCATTTCCCAGTTAGTAAGCTGAGTTTTGGCCAAGGACAGAGGCCAGATGAAACTGGTTCTCTCCATCCCCATAAACTCACATCAAACTCCACCCTTACTCTCCCAGAAACTACCTGAATTAATTTGAGAGATGAAATTATGTTTACAGTATAAAAAGCTGTTGAACTCGATGACTTTCCGGTGTAAATCATTTCTCCTGTCAGATTATCTGTTCTAAGTATGTTCATATTGGTAGCAATAAAAATGTACTGAACATTTGAAGCTACGTGCAAGCACGATCAGTCAAGCTTCCAATAACCCAGTAAATAACACATACATTTATATGTTGTTACCACAACAGGAAGCCACAGCAGCAGTATGGGGGTCTATAGGTACAGAGCTCTCTAGGGCAAGTTCGGATGATGTCTTTACCGGCATTTCTGAGCACTGAGATGGTTGCCACAGCTTCAATTATTATTACCTCCTTTTATGCTATTTGTAGCTTCCCTTGCTTGATAAGTTGTCACAGTGCAGTGGTGCACGATAGCTCTGAGAAAACCTGGTTTCCATGATGTGATTATGTGTTACAACCAAATTTGACACCCACTCTCATTTACAGGCCTCTCAGACAACACAATTGCTGTTTTTATCTGGGAGGTTTTCCAGCCCGCTTGTCACCATTTATAGCAGGAGAGTAATTGGCCAGGTTTACTGCTTTCCTCTGTGTTGTTTTAAGGGATTAGTCATTGTGGCATCAAATCCGAATGTTTAAAAATGGAAAGAAAAAACTTATTAGGTCATTCAGTCCGTTTCCTCAGGTCCAATGCAAGACTGTTCCGTACAGTAAATTCCTGGCAATCTGTACAGTCAGGATATAAACAATCCCAGTGGAGGGCATCCCACCTTTTTCCTGGGAAGGCTGCTCCACAGTCTAGCAGATGACATTCTAAGGATGTTTTTCCTGACATTCACTCTGTGTTTCTCTCTACTCCTCCTAGTTACAACTCTTTGTTTTGAACTCATTCATTCCTAATTACCATTACTTAATGACTGATTTATAGCCAATCATACACTTAGCTTCAGCTGGTATTTAACAAACCCATTAAAGGCAGGAAACACTGACAACAACCACCTACCTTCTTCCGTCCCCAAAAGATATTTTTTTTAGTGCTTCTGCTGTGCTATCCTTTTTTTTGCCAATAAATAAGATACAATGAAAGATGCCTGGCTTGGTATATACACAGCACCAGGAGAATGAACAAAATTCAGGATGTTTGTTCTGTGACATTTCATTTTATTCTGTAAACTTTCGTTTAGAAAATGATACAGGATTGCAAGCAAGCTCAGTTGTGCAAAATCCCAGATGCACAGGAAGCGGAGAAAGCTCACATGCACCAATTTTAAAGGCTGATATCTTGACATGACAGATACCACTTCCTTAGGATCATCTTAGAAAAAAAAAAAGTAATAACAAAACTGAAAGAGCTCCTGAAGCAGAAGACAACTCACTTAAATAAACAAGAAAGGAAGTGAGAAGGGAAATTCAGGTAATTCAGAGGTGAAAAAAAAGAAAGCAGGATTGTACTTTCTAGGACTGCTCTTGCTCTTGTGAAATGTTTGTTGATATTTTTAAGTTCAATTCTTTTGAATGTATTTTTGTGCATGTATGTACTAATGTCCAAGTCCAAATTACAATCCTGTTGTGTTGACATTGAATTGTTTTGTATTTTGTTTGAAAACAATTAAAATGTGTCTAATTAAAGCAGGAACATTTTTTTCCAGATGCATTTGCTACACCAAAGACTGCACTCTTTAAAAAGGCCTCTAAGTACTACTCACTCTAGTACAAACATCAACAACAGACTGTAGCCTAATTGTTGCAATGGATTTAAGATAAGTCTCCCATCATGTTAAACAATAAAGATGTATATATACTGAGCTTCACAGTTTGCAAAGTTCTTATGTACATAAAAATTATTGCAAGCGCAGCAAAAAGAACACTAGTCCTTCATTTCTGCAAGAATAGCACTGCTGTTACCCTTGCTGTTAAAGAAAAACAAATAAGAATAACAAAATCTACAAGGCAGAGCATATGCAAAGAGCCAAACAGATGTACCTTGTCTCTGTGGAGAAGAAAAAAAACAAACAAAACACCAAAACCAAACCAAAACACACACACTCTGCAGTTTACCACTTTTCCTTATTAATTCTAAGTTCCTTAGGTTCCTCCCTGATAATCTTGCACCTTGTAAAGCTTCAGTTTGGAGTAATGAACCCTTCTACAGCAGAAAACATACTGCAGTTTATTTAAAGTCTTTGCAGTGAAAACAGAAATTCAAGGTCAGACTCATATCGCTTTAGACAATGTACACATGTGGGTGATATTGGCTGGAAACCAGCAGGAAAGAGACTGCAAAGCATACAATTCCCAACAATGGTTAGGAAATAAAAGGTGTGGTGTAAGATTCAGCACAGATGCCAGAATTTACAATGAGGTTGTTCAAAATGCATGAAGAGTGTCATATATCTATCATATCTAGAAATTAAGCAGACAAAACCTCGAAAGCCATGTCTGTTTTATAATATATTATTATAATATCCAGAGCAAAAAGCAAAATACGTAGACAAAGCAATGTCATCAACTGTCAAAACTTTGCAACAAAGAGAAGATGCATAAAATCCTTTTCAAATGTTGCAGAGACAGGGGGAAGATAGAACACATATACAGCATTTTTAGAATTAACTTTATCAGAATATAACAAGCACTACCGCACAGAGGAAACACAACATTACCTTAATATAAAAGAGTTTCTGTACCTATATATATGAGAGGAAGAAAAGCCATTAGAACAAACATATTTTACTTTTCACCGATTTCTCACACAACCTGTTGTTCTTAGAACTGTTAAACAAACTAACATCACTTAGCTTAGGGACACGGAAAATTACTGGTGTTCATAAAGTGTTCTATGACCCCTTGATAAAGAGCATAGAGCACAACATAAATCAATTACAATTCTGTGTGCATCATAATCAGCACATAAGTACATACCTGGCACTTGTTTAGATTCTCTCATTTCTTTTATATCTTTAATATAGAGTCTTGCAAATGCAGAAAATACAGGATCCAGCCCCCAGTATAGAGAAGGCATCTCTTCTTCATACTTCTTGGACTCGGACTGCATTCAAAACCTATGAACGCAGAAGAACTTGTAATTATTTTCCACACAGGTAAAGAGCTGTTCACATAGGTTCCAACTGAATGAAAATACAACTTGAGATTTTACACACGATAACACAGCAGAGCTGATGAAGAGACACAGGAACTTATCTAATACAATGTTATCTTTGTGTCACTGCAGGAAAGATTCAAAGAATCACTACTGATGATTTACTTGAAGTACTGAGAGTCTGCAACAATAGCATTTTGCCCAGCTCCTTCAAAGGAAATAGAATTTCAGGGATTTCTCCTCTATCGATCCATGATCAGAGAATCAAATACAACACTTCTTTAAAAGAACAAGATTGTGAGATACTAGCTGGTTATTCTCAGTTCACCTGATTATTTCCCCCCTGCCATCGTTCTCTTTTCCTTCCATATTTTCCTCATTGTTCATCCTGTGCTTTACTGCAGTAGTGCAAGAGGCTTATTTTACATAAAACAAAAGTAGCCAGCTCTTCTTTATTTCTGGGCATACAGTCCTCAATAACCATGTAATTGTTACTTTCCCCTTTTACCTCTTCAGATTACCCTGTTTAAGGCCTGCTATCTTCTGCCATTACCAGAGCCACTTCTCTGCCTACCACAGGGTTGACGTCAAAAAAAACCAGCACTCAATTCAGGAAGGATCCTTGTTGTAGAGATTTGGAAGCTGACTATAATTGTTATTAGCTTCTCCTGTGTGGATAGCTAAATTGTTCCTGTAAAGCAGGTCACCCTCGAATGGGTGTCAGCCACTTACAGCTGTAGGGCACAGATGGCAACTGGGCTGATCTTGAATAGTGTGTAACAGGGCTGAGGTTTGGCAGCTACAGTCCCCTGAGAGGGAGCAGCTCCCTGTTAGGGATTGCCAGTGTCTCTGTAGTCTGCAGGAGATACTTCTAGCTATTGATGTAGAGGCAACATGCCATGAATATCACGATAGCATCTTGCTTCTTTGAGACACAACAGAGCTTGGATTCTGCACGATTTCTGTTTTCATACTTAAACTTTAATTTGGGGCAGAAAAGCAGAGCAGAGCACAAGATGCTGGAGTGTTGCTGACATCTATTCTACACTGTGAAAAGAACTGCAGATGACAATCCTATTAATTTCTCTTTTTAAAATTATTTTTTACTTTTTAAAAAAAGGTTAGTGTTACTTTGACTTTCTTTAGGCAGGGCATTTGTTTCGTGAAATGTTGAAAGCATTTGATTTAACCAGTTCCACCAGTCACTTCACCTTTGAGTAACAAACTAAATAGTTTTGTTCGCACCTGGATTTATGTCTCTTTCCTACAGGCAGCTTTTCCCAACCTGTCCCTTTTGCACATGCAATGTCTACTCAAAAATGGTTCTCACCATCCTTTTCTCACTCAAGCCTTCCCACGAAGCACACTTTTCCGCTGCTGAATTGCAGACACTGCTCAGTAGAAATTTATAAACTAAGCTGTTAACTGCATGATCTTAATAACGCAAAAGCTGCTATTCCTCCATATGGCAGTTCTCCGGTTGCTTGCTACAGTCTATGTCAAATTTAGACCATAAACTTTCCCAAGCAAAGACATGGTTTGAACCTGTATTTTACTTAGCATGTTCATTTTCAAAACAAAATTAGTCTTCCCCATCCCTCTCTTTTTGCTTGTAGTCTCTAGAACAAAATTGCTTGCATTGTCCCTACGCTACTGTGCTTTTGTAGCTTCTACAAAAAAAAAGGGGGTGAGGGGAAAGAGGCAAACAAAAGAAAGAAGAAATTTAGCTCAACAAAAGGTCATGGTGAATGAGAAGAGTTCATACAACAATCAATAAACATACTCACTACAGTCAATCAAGGTTAACACATAATGAGTTGGAATAAAGAGAAGCACTACTGGTCCCTGTCGTCCTGCCTCCCACCCGCAAACAGGGACATTTAAGATAAAATCTTTTACTTAATGGCGCTACAGTCCCCCGACTGTTCACTTTTGGTGGCACTTCTCCCCTGTCATGAAATATGGATACAATCAGTCTTGTTCGCTAAGATCATCTTTTATACAAAGTAATATTCCTTTCTGCACCATGCCCCCCAGCTCACTCTGCACAGTTACAGTGTCTGTCACAGACTTGGTAGAAGGGTCTCTTCTCCCAAGTCACAGGCGATGGGACAAGAGGAAACGGCCTCAAGTTGCACCAGGGGAGGTTCAGATTGGAGATTAGGAACAATTTTTACACTGAAAGGGTTACTAAGCCTTGGAATGGGCTGCCCAGGGCAGGGGGTGAGGCCCCATCCCTGGAGGTGTTCAAACGACAGGTTGCCATAGTGCTTAGAGCCATGGTTTAGTGATGGGTTTTATCAGAGTTAGGGTGATGGTTGGACTGGATGATCTGAAAGGTCCCTTCCAACCCAGACAATTCTATGATTCTATGACAATTCTATGATAGCTCAGCTCCCACTTTCTCTCCTAGACAGATGGCAGACTGAGCTAACAAGCCAAAAAGAGAGACTCGGGTAACAAGGCTACCTAACTTTGTATTTTGTGTGAACAGCCACTCTTTGGAGTAAAAAGCAGAAGTCATCCCTACACATGTGTACATCTGAGAGGAAATCAATGAAGCAGCACCACTGGAGATTAAAAACACCTGCATTTTGGTATTTCAGTAAACAGTTACCAAGTCTAAAATACCCAAATGTTAACAGATCACTAACCAGAAATCCAAACACCACTTACAGCTTAAACAAAGCATCTCTAAGTCTTTTACTGTTTCCCTGTCCTGAAGGGAGAAGGTTTCTGCAGGAAAAGCTCTTTCTCTCGAACTACTACGAGTTAAATCTCAAATTCTGGAGCTTCCTTCTAGCTCCCAGGCCTTGTTACAGCTCTTCACTGGAGAAATTCACACCCATCACACATATTTTCAATGTACAGAACCACTCTGCTTGGTTCAAGTCTGCTACAGACACACCAAGTTTAATCTTACAGATCTGGCAAAGATTCCTTGCTAAATAGTAAATCACCCCCCCCAGCACTATGAAGGTATCAAAAGGTTTCTTGAAGTGCACGGGACAAATCTGCTGAAGTCATGAGCTACAGACGCTCCATCCACACAAGGCTGGGACACCGAAACCACACTCCAGCCACTCACTGGCTTTCAGCAATGCCTGACCGACACACGAAGAGCATTCTGCAGCGCGGTCTCCCCTTGCCTCTTCATGGTCCCAACAGCCCTCCCCACCTCTGCCACCACCCAAAACTAAGCCCATTCTCTTCCTTCCCTCCCAAATGGCCACTTGGTAGCTATATTTGAACAGTGACCTATTAAAAGCCAAAAGCTTACGGCCTGCTGGGAGGAAAAGATATTTACTGCCTCCTGTATTGCTTGTCTCCACACACTCCTATTACAAGGCCATGGTTGTGGTGTTAACAGCAGTTGTCTTTTTGCTCCTATAGCAAAGATGTTAAGTCAGAGAAGCAACCCTTTCCAAAGTATCTATCTTTCAGTTAGTTTCCAAGATATATAGTATTAGAAAACATAATTCTTACAAGGCAGATAAAATTCTTCCAATAAATTTCTCTTTTGTTATATAATAGTATCTTCCCAGAACTTTTTCTTCAGTTGGCACAGGAAGCGTCTCTATCCTGGGCAGAATATCCCAGGGGTTAATTCATTAGTGAGTCATCCTGGCGAAAGTGGAACTTTCCATTCTGCTGGAAGTGTTTTCAGCTCCTAACTGGTACCATTGGTGATACGCTATCAGCAAGGAAGATAACAGCTACCCCGTACAATGAAGATCCAAGAGGCAAAGAGCAGGCATTGTGGAGATGCGCAGCGTTATAATCAATGAGAACACAGAGAGATAACAATAGACAATTCTGAACAGATACTATATGCACAAATGTTTAAGGATTAAACTGTTTTTTTGCCGAAAGATAGTGATAAGGCTTAGCAATACAAACAGCAAAAGTCCTAGCAAAAGGTCATCCCTTTCAGCATTTTGTTTTAAACGCAGCGTAATGACTTTATGGTTGCTGTAGTGCAAGGAATTCAATCCTGCTAGAGGAGAAAAAAGGCAAGAGAAGCATCCGGTCCACAAGTTTAGTAGATATAAGATATCCACATTCTGTTTTTACCTCTCTATAAAATAACTCCAAAGAAAGGCTATAAAGGCATAATCCAAAACAAAAATAGAATTAAGTTCTGCTATTTGGACCACTTCTTGGGAGAACAATTCTGTTTCAAAGGCAAAAATCTAAAGTTTACACAGTAGTTATCTAAATACAAATAAACAAAAAGCCTAATTTGAGATTATTCTAAACACTAACCTATTAAAATAAGGCTGTCTCTTTCACCTACTCTCAATGTTAGCTTTCCTGACTGTAGTGAGAATTAAACCAAGTCCATAATCCTCAGAGTTATCCTGTGAGCTCAGCAAGGTATTATCCTAAAAGGGAAGCAAGGGAAACCAAGGAAAACTGGCAGTCTTCCCAACAATGCCACCACCCAAAACCAAGCCCAATTTTTTATTCCCTCCCAAGCAGCCCTACCTGGTAGCCTTATTCAAATAGCTCACCATTTAACACCCGAGTCATTTGTTGAACAGGGTCAGCCCTGGCCAATAAATTTCTGTTGTCCTGTTGTACCTTTTTCAAAAATGGTAAATGATTAAGAACTGGTCATCTCCCAATTCCAGCGAAATGGAAACCCCAAAGAAAAGTACCTGTTTTAATGTTCCTTCTTGTCTTTTCTCCGGATTTGATTAACAACAAAATCTTTTGAAGGAAATTGCCCTAGTTTGAGATGAATTGTTTGGAGCCATAGAAAGGGTATCTTGCCAGCAGTTGTCTGCAATTACTCTGCAACTCCTGGCAGACCATTGCAAAGATTCTTTTCTCAAGTTAGCTGTGAATCAGAAGCAGAGAATATTTACCCACCAATACAGGCAGCTTAAACATTCTACCAGGCTTTCACTCTTCTCCAAAGACTGCCACTACTACACTAGCACTGATGAAGCACAGGAAGCAGCTCCTAAGCTGTTAGAGTTGCCAACCCAGTGCATTAAACCAACTTAAAGTCACCATTGGATTACTTCAATAAATCAGGCTACAAACTGTGGTTGTTAAAGAATTGCTTCATGGGTCAGCCATCCCTGCCGCAGAAAAAGTAACTTGTGGAACAAGCAGCAGAGTCAACAGCTGGGTTTTGTAACAACCTCTGTCGTCTGAATTGAACTCATCTGTGTTTGAGTCAACACCGTACGTGACAAATGAATATTATTCCATTCTTCATGATCAGCAGAAGCAATTCTAGCATGATATGGTTGCAAACACCATATTTCAAGAAATGTTTTTAATTACCCAAGGCCACATACAGCATTTTAAATTAAAAACAAATGCAACATCTTATTATGCAAGTAGATCTTAGTGAGCTGGAAAGTAAAGCCTTTAGTTACAGATAATATGGAGTAAAGATTCTAAAAATGAAACTCAACCATAGATATTTTAAAAATACATAATTAAAAGAAAGTTTTCAACACCAATAACAAGACAAAAACATCACTGAGATCAAAACACATCACTGAAAGACAAAAAAGACTCCTGTATTGATATAAACTTTACAGCTGTTAGAAAACTATCAAACAGTAAGATAAGGTCAGTTTGGATCCACTTCCTACCTGATGTTTCTATGAAAAGTTCAAGTAGGATAAGCACTTCCAGCCATTCTGAATAAACTACCTTCTACTGCTGCTTCTGTGAAGTCCTATAAGTTTATACACTACATGCTGCAACAAATATCAGCAAGGGCACCATATATCCTGTAGCTCTTATATACAATTCCAACTTTTAAAAAATGGTTTTGAAACAAAATTAAGCAAGCTAGAACTTCTCTGAGCTTCCACAAGCTTAGCAGTTCCTGAAATGTTACTTGAACAAATGTTCACATCTATCTGTCTAACCTCCTGAGATAACACATTTACCAAAAAGAATGACAGAATTTTTCATAAAGACACTGCATGAAATTTTAAGCATCGTATGTCTTTTAACTACATTAGATTATATTGCAATACACTTCCCCGACAAGATGAAAGACCCATCACCACAAACTCTAGCCAGTATGGAGTCTGTCAACAACATAGAAAGGTATTGCCCACAACGTCTACAATAATCAGGATATAGACAGGAGAAAAAAGCCTTGTTTTATCAATAAACTGACACTGCTGTTGTGTAATAGTCTTCCAGTGGAGTTAATGTCTCCATGTCATAACCTGTAATGTATTTCCCTTTCTCTGTTTTTTTTCCTTTCCACAGCACTGCCTAGAAATCCTTCTGGACGGGCACATGTGGCTCCAGGAGACCAGACAGACTGGCTCCTCCAACATCAACAGTCTCAGAAGGAAGGGGGACAAAGCTTGCAGTTCTAGATTGCCGCCCTTGGCATTGCAACTTGTTTTAAATGCAAGTTAAACCTTGTAACAAGGGTTTGGCACTCAATTTCCCAAAAGCACGGTTCTGGAAAACTAACAAGGAAGTGTGAAATAAAATAAACAGTAGAGGTAGCTCCTTCTGATCCCTGTCCCATGCGTTAGTCACAAGATATTTTCCTATGTATCAAGAAACCAGCAAACCACTCAACAGACCAGTAAACTAGCTCTATATGTTTAGTTGCCAAGGACAGCTGTAAGCTTACCATAAATAAGGTACTAGTAATCACTACTGATAGTCAGAAAGCTTCACTTGCTATTAGTGAAGCACCTTCTTCAACTAATTCTCTAACCTGTCTTGAGCAAGGGCAGGAGGAAATCTATGAAGGTGATTAATTCTCTCCGAAAGCTCTTAATCACCCACAGCGCTGGCAGAATGAGCCGAGCTGCTGGAAAAACATTCTTTCACTGGGAGAGAAGGTTCTCAGTTATTAGTGTGAAATAAAAACAAACAAAACTAGAAACAAATTACGACTTGTAAATAATAAGTTTGCTGTTTGGAAAAACAGCAGCATGGAAGCTTTGATAGCAAGAGGATTCCAAACAGGCTCTTGGCAAAGAAAATTTTTTTTTGACAGATACATGTAATTTACTGATCCAACATAAAGGAATATTAACTCGCTCAAGTTAACTAACAGCAAAGGGAATAAAACCTAATTCATGTGGTTTAAGGCAACACAGTAAGCTTTTCTATTTTGGTACAGCAGGGTAAAATAGGTTCAGTGACACTTCTTGAACGAACATTTTCAAATTTCAGAAGTGTGGGTAGAAGTGGCAAGCACTACTTAATGGCTTTCTGAAACTATTGGGCCTGTGAACTTCATGACAAGATTGGCTCAATTTAGTCAAGTTTTACTTCCTATTTCCCTCCCTCCTCTTTAAATTAGTTTATGCCTCTGGTGTAAATTAAAACAGCCTCTGGAATAAGATCAGAATTTACATTCACAGCGTAACAGAGCACCCCGTTACAACCACAGGCTTCAAAATAATCAACCTACCAGTTGGCATAGTTGTGATCAACTTTTCAACAAATTTGCAGCACATACCAAAGCATGAGATTCTGACAGACCTGCTTAGTGTTCTGCAATCAACTGAAATTTTTTCTTTACTATACGAGTGACCCTTTTAACTCTATCGGAACACTGGGAGGCTGTGCTTGAAAAACAATGTCCCAATAGCACGGTTGTTGGTATACATAAAATAATTCAAATCAGAAAAATTATGAAGTTGTAGATTCAGCAAGGACCATCATATATTTTGTGAGCACATCTAGAGACTGAGATTACTATTTGGAGCTCTTTCGGAAAAAGACTGAGACCTAACTGTTACTCTTCTCAGAAAGATTAATACAGTTAGCTTGGCACTGACCTCTGTTTCTAGACAGACTGCATTTGTTCTTTGTTTAGTTGTTTTTTTTATGTTATTCCACAAAATTATTCTTTTTCGCCTCCAAATAAAGGCCCATAATATTTCCTGTCTGAAAGCACTCCTTGTAGAAAAACGTTTAGACATTCCGAAAGACAAACCTGTGTAAAGTGAAAGGCAGCAGGGAAGAAAAAAAAAAGGCATTCAGACTATAAACATTATTACAGTATTCTCTCTTTTACTGGGGGAAGTTTGAACTATCATCCCACATATGAACAAAGCTTCTCTTATGCTTTTCTAGTTCTCCTCACAGAGGTCCTCTCAGCCAACATCTAGGAAAAGTATCAAAAGGATGGAGTTTTGTATCAAAAATGGTACAATTCCCAGCCTGATGTTCTAAGTTCCTGTTGTAACTGTGCCTCCTTTCTGGGGACTGGAACTTTTACACCTGAAATCAAGCACGGGATCTCAGTCATACCCAGGCTGCTCTGACCTACAAAGCCAAAAAGTTTTAGAAATGCCAAAGGTGTGTAGAAATTTCTTGATTCCTTAAGACAAACTGTTCTGCACAATCTCTTACACTGCATTCTATGAACTTTGAATGATTTTAAGAGTAGTTTCTTCTCAGCTAAGGAAAGCCCTTATCTTCAGCTACTCAACTCTATTAGCACCCACTAAAAATCCAGATACTTTGTCCTCTATTAAGTTTTGGGTTAGCAATTTTTGTAATTCTCTGAGGATGGTCTGAAATAATGAATATCTTACAGATGCTTCCTCTGAGGCCTGTCCAGATGACAGCTGATACAGGACCGATACAGAACAAACCAAAACTGTTCAGGAATTCCTGTCCTGCAACATGTGTATCTTCTTAATAGCTTTCCTCCCTACAGAGCAAAGGTGGCTAGACTTCTTTGCTAGTGATGATTTTTGCCCACCTTTAAAAACTTTTTCCAAATCCTATAGGGAGGCACCAAATGGACATAACACTATTAAGATTCTTGAAAGAAAATACCTCCCCGATGACTGTGGCTGCAACTTCTTACATACCCCCCGTGAATCACTGTCACAGCTAACGTGATACAGTCACTACTATTTCCGACTTCTTGGTATGTGAAAAAGCCAAAGGACCTTTTATAAACAGATTTAAGTGTCTCCCCCATTGCATATGAATTTGAATAGATGCCACTCCCTACCTCATGCTTCTGAAAGTAAGTCACTCCTGTATACTGCATCCAGAACAATCTATTATAGCTCAGCCAGAAGCCACAGGAATTATTTTTCCTATAGGTAATTTTATTTTCTACTACAGAACATTCAGTCCGCTTAATGTAATAGCCTTTTTGGCTTGATCCATAAATATTGCGTGGTGTACTAGAAAACAATTTTGTGGATTAGATATTAGATTAAAGGTCCATTCTGTCAAAAAAATAAAGATTCCAGGCACTTGAGACAAAAAAGTACATCACATCACAACACTCTCTTTTCTCATAAGCAGGTCCTGTTGCCCAAAGTTTGCATATACTATTGTTGAACACACAATAGCTGCTGTTTGCCTTAACAATTGACACATTATTCCAGCTCCACACATTGCTGCTGTACCAAGAAGAGATCCTACATAAAACCAAATTCTACTTTGACACATAGTAAACTATTTTTTTTGCCCCAAAAATGAGAATTACACAATAGCTTATGAAAATCCAGGTAAAAAGAGAAGAACATTACACATATAGAAACTATTTTATACATGGTTGTAATATAAAGATAACATTTTTCAATGAAAAACTATCCGGTTTTCTCAGTAAAATCAGTTTATATTTTAAAGTCTAGCTTTGCATTAATAAAGAGTTGGGATCTCACATTCTAAATGCTATTTCCCATTTTTGCTAATAGACACGTATCCAATATTATCCCACTGCAATGTCTCTCTTTAGGATATTGCTAAAGAATCAGCAGTTCTCAGTGCTCTCTTTTTGTCAGATTCTCCTTTTTTGTGTGTGTGAAACATTCCCTACTTTTCCGTATGGTATATTTTTAATACTAGTTGTAGAAAGCATAATAAACTTCCTACTTATGCTTACCACATAACCAGGACCGGGTTTGAGGGCTGGCTGGCCAGCCATAATAAAAAACAGATTTAAAAATAACTCATTTTCATATTACAGAACAAGTTATTCAGTCCCAAGATTCCAGAGCTGATCAGGATCACAAGAGAACACAATGTCCATTCTGGAAAAAAAAAAAGATTCCTGGGAAGCAGAGGAAGAAATTCAGGATTTGCAGAAAGAAAAGCAGCAATACATGTGGGGTTTTTTGTTCAGACATTTTTTGTGCCAGTATTGACTGAAAGCAATACTGAGATGCAAAGCTATCTTTATCCCCTAATAAATTTCTAATCCTAGCTGCTATGTGAACTAATGGAAATTTGAAAGCCACAAACAAAAAGAGCAAATCAGCTCGTGACTCCTATGTAAGAGGAAAATGTCTAATTACCATCTGGAGGAAAGACAAACATGGTGAAGCATTTGTAATACATGCTTTCATGTGACTTAACTAAAGCTTCTAATATCCATCAGATGGAGGGGACTGTGCAAGTTTTAAATATTTTGCCTTGTGTTCATGTACAGTTTTGACCAAACAGGTTTTTTGACTTAAATGAAATTAATCTCAAATTATTAAAATGGTTAAAAAGAATACAGCATTAAAAGAATACAGCATTATAACTAAAAGTAGCAGCATTTTAATTGTATATTATTTTAAGATAAATCAATACTCTAGATAGACTTATTCATGTGTGGTTCTGTGAAAGATTGTTATAGTTATCAATACATGGAGGGAAAGAATTTTTATTAGACTAACTACTGTATTAAAAAACCACAGCTATCCACCAATGCAGCTCAGTATTTTACTATTACCTGAAAACTCCTATAAAAGGAGTTTTTTGGTAAAATACAAACCAAAAGTGTTCAGGTTTCTTGAAAAACTTTCTCATGAAAGAGGACCTGAAGTTTTTCATTGAATGAGTCAGTTAATCAAGAAAGAGAACCAGCTATGTAAGTTTCAAGTTCTTGACACTTTCCATTAAATCTGAGGGTTGCTTCTCACTCAAATTAGTACAAAAGCACAACTTACCCCTCCAATTATATGAGACTATGTTTCTGAATATCAGTCTTGACGGTAGTTTTCTTGCAGACCAACTAGAAGCAATAAGAAAAACATATTTACTTTTTGCAATAACTTCAACGAAGCTAAAAGTTAAAGCTTGAATGCCTTTGACCAGGTATGTTTCCAAGAAATATTCCCATACTATTTGTTGAAATATCCGATCCTTATTCAAAATTTCTACGTTTATATCATTGCTTGTTCTTCCGACATTTCATTTCAAATAAGGTCTATTCAATAAAACATCATTGGTTTATTACTTGGAAACACCCAGGTAATTTGGCGACTTTTCTATTTGCTCTGTCGTCATCCCCAGAGACGTTGCCTGATATCAAGAGAACTGCACTCCAGGAGTTCTGCTGGCAGTGGTATCTCCATAGGCAGGAAGAAGAACCCCCATCACACGTTTCCAGGACAACTCACCTCACACAGTTAAATACCGTGCGATAAAGAAAAGTATCTAAAAGTGGGAAAGGGTGAATCGCCCTCTGCAGATACCTTTCCTCACTGACTACTGAAAAAGCTAAGCCAATTTTCTGAAGCCAAAATCAGATCAATCCCATTCCTAAACATTTTAACATTCAATTTTTTTACTGCAAACATCAAGGAATAACCCTTACATGTTGAAGCTTCCGAATGCCACATGTTTCTATGGCAATTCTTAGATTAACTGATCCTATAGTAAATGCATACAAAAAATTTAAAAATAGTCACGTAATGTATAGTTTCCAGGTTATTGATAGAAGCCTAAGCATTGAATCTGGCTAATGAGATATCAGCAAGCTCTTGAGCATCTAAGCTCTGGTATTATAATTTGTTCCTGTTTGTATTATATATAAATGAACTATTCCTTTTCCTTATATCAGAAAGACTCATAAAATACCAAGTACAAAACTCAGTTTCTTTTTTGTTCCTTTATGAAGACAGCTTTAAATTTCAAATGCAGAACAGAAATACAAGTTTCTAAGCCACAGATCTATCAACTGTACGCTTACCAGAAGGGCTATATATAATGCTGTCTTCCCTCTCAAGGCTTCCAATAAATGGGTGCCTTGGAGGAAAACATACAGCCTTTTAGGCCATCCTCTTACATCATGAAGAAATAAAAAGATATTTTTTTTTTAGCCCTCTTGTATTTCCTTCTTCACTGTGTCATAAACATGGGTTATTAACTAATGATATTACTAGCTCCTCTGTACTTAGCACCATTAATTAGAGCATTAGGACTTGGCATGTTCAAAAGAAATAACATAGAGGGGAGAAAAGGAATATCTCTAAGGTCAATATACAAGATTGGAAGAGACTGAAAACATCATGGTATTTAAAGTCCCCTGAATACCTATGAGAGGCAACACATTCAGAAGAGTAGGAAAGGAAAAACAACTGATGATGAACAGGAGAAGGGAAAAAAAGGTCATATATGGGAAAGTCACCAAATATTTCTCATAGAGCCCAAAAGACGGAGGAAACTTAGTAAAGCTATGGTAGTACAAGACGAAGTGTCAGAACTTAATTCCATAAAATCCCAAACTCCACAGAAAAAGGAGTCAGGGAGAAGCAAGACAGCTTTTGGAAGTAATTTCAGATACAGAAGCTGGACAGGTGAGGTCCTGGCAAAAACCAAGAATGCAAAAAGGAGGAGGTTAAAAAGGAAGGTAGTGGGTTAACAAGATGGATCTGGAAGTTACAGCAGTGCTTAGAACTGAAGTGAATCCAATACAGCAGAAAACATTAACTTCAGAAACAGAACAGAGTAGAAATGATAGAGTCTATTGAAAAACATCACCATGTAATTGGAAAATATCAATGAAAACACCACATACATCAAGTAAAGAAAACAGAAGGGACAGTGCTGAGTGTCAAAGGTGACAGACAGATTAAGATGGATGAAACAAGAATTATGCCTCAGATTTAGAGCAGGAACAAGCCACCTGTGACCTTACAGCAGGTCAGCGAACTCAAACATCAGAAAGAAGATTGGAGGAGATCAGGGAAAGCGTGGGTGGACAGAAAGTCAAGACAATATAAAAATATACCATTAAATATTTTGAAATAACTAAAGACAGGATGTAGGACTCCAGTGAAAGGGCAATATATGCTGTGAAGAACACATTTCAAATTTCTGAAGCAAGGGTTTATTTTCAATGAAGAGAAACTGAAGCAGAGCAGTTTAAATGAAACAGAAGTAGAATTTAAAGAGGGAGTTAGGAAGAGCAGCAAGTGCAAGCGATGAAGTCAGTGTGAAAGGATGTTGATATTAAGCAGCAGAAAGTATAAAAAAGGCTTCTAAATCTCAAAGAGAAGAAAAAGATTGCAGTAAAAAGTTACAGCTATTTTAGGCCAGTATATTTGATGCACAACCAAGATAGTTCTTTAACATCTTTACTCTGACATTTTAAGGAAGCATTTTTTTCAAAAAGCACTGCATTAAATCCCTGAAGGAAAAAATTTAATATATTTATAATTCACTTTTACCTTTTTATCCTTACNAGCCTCACACAAAAAAAAGGGCTTCATACAGCCTCCTCCATCCCAGGAAGTCAGTGCAAATTGGGAAGGATTTGCTACTAGCACTTAACCTTCACCTTACAGAGTTTATTTTTAGGATTGAGTGACAAGCTGTAACTCTGAAGTGAAAGAATAAGGGAAAAATTGAGACTGAGCCGCAGCTTTCCCTTTCAGATATAATGTTTTTATCTTGAATTACTTGTTAAAGAGTAAACAAGAAAAGAAGAAGTTAAAAGCAAGACTTTAATCACTTGATTAATTGCTCCTTTCTTGTTCCAGCCTTTCATCTTATATTTTCAACATTATATGAATTAAAAGCTCTCTGGAACAGGAAGACTGTCTGTATAAAAGTCTAAAGCAACACATCTTTAGTACCTACTACCATTTAGTCATTGGTAGGATGACACTACTATCCCTGTTCGGCTCTGAGTGAACCTGTTATATCACACACATGTTCAAAGCAAACGGGTACATTATATAGAAGATATATGTGAACTAGTTACAGTCAAAAGCTCATTTATCAATAAAGCTGCGAAAGAGCCAAGCCCTGGTATCCCAGTCCCATAACTGCTAGCCTTAGTAAGGGAGCCAACTCGACATTTATTCACATATAGGGCAAGAAACATTCTTTTAGTTTTGTATTTATTTCCAGTTGTTATTATTACAAACTCTGACACACACACACCCCACCCTGTCCTCTGCTGCCCTGTGACATTGACCCTGAGGCTAAAGAAACGCTAATCCTGCCCTCATACAAGGATTTCATGCTATGGCTTTGGATCTCTGTTCCCCCCCATCCTCTATCAATTAGTCAATTCAAAGAAACAGATGGAAATCAGTCCCAAAGCACTTTTTATCCAAGAGAAAGCAAATCAGAAATCAGAATACTCAATTTAAAATATAAATGCAAATTATTACTGAAGCCATAACTGTATTTTAACATGCAAATCAAAACTATCACCCCACCTGGAGGGGTACAAAAAAAAAAAAAAGGTATTCTAGTGAGGGAAAAGTAAACTGAATTTTAAAAATTATTTCAGATTCCAGAAGCTAAATTGCTCGTGGTAACACTTGAGAAACCTTATCAATCACTTTGTTATTGTATTTAATCCAAACTATCTGCACGAAAGTTGCAGATTAGGTCCATAGGTGCAGCCTGCCAGCCAGACCATAGAGGGGAAAGGAAAACAGTTTATTTGGATTGCAGTTGTTTCTTGGTATTACCCTTACACACATAAACAGCCTCAGCTTTAACACCTTTCTCAAAAGTTTTACAGTTTGTGGCCAAGCTGTCAGTGTAAAGGAACCACAAAGCCCAAAATACCTTTTGAAGAACAAAATCAGTTTAGTACAACAAATCAGGACTGCTATAGGTTAGCAAGAGCATTTGAAAGGCTCTCTATTCATACAGTAGTACTACCCTTGAAACTTATTTTATACAGATTAAAGAAATTAACTCATGACACAACGTTGTTGTTTGATGCATAAACCCTTTGTGGCAGGGGCCATCTCCTTGTTCTGTGGCAAGACAGTGCCTAGCAGAGAATGTTCCTGTACACTATAAATACAATTAGGACCACTAATTACTCAACATATAACACCAACATATTCTTAAAACGCTTCAGCTGAAAAGCCGTCATTAACACATGATGCAGAGTTCAGTTCCAGGCTACTTCTGCCCTTACTTCCTTCTGAACCACTGCTCTAATCTTTGTTATTAAAAACACTGGTATCATTAGAAAACTCCTTTACTGAAATCCCTTTTTTGATTCAGCCCAGCACTTTGGATTCCTTAAAGTCATGCTTCTTTCAAGGAGACTGCCAAAGTTGTCCTATGATCCCCATAACCAGTGCATCTCCATGCCACATTATTATTACTCTGTTTACACGTGGACTACCCTCCTTAGATAACAAGCTACTGCCATGCTAATAAACGGTCTGAGGATTGATACACACCACAGGCTTGATGTTTAGAAGCTTATAATTCAGTTTAAATTAATGGTAACTGCAGTCACTCAGGTTCAAATGAGGAGGTGGCGTTACAGGGTTTTCACTGGATGTTTGTCTCGTTGTCAGCTCTCTTAGGTCTCACATCGTTGCCTTAACTGCAAGATCGACTTCCTGCCTCCTGTCACAGACTAAAACTTTGTCTCCAAGATGTCTGCTAATTGCTTCTTATTCAGACAACGGGCACAGCTCTTGCTTTCATGTGAAGAAATACCACAAATTTGGTTGCATATAAACAACGCAATTATTAAAATACAATCTCACTTCGGGCTGAAGGAATCACTTGCGGGAATAGAAGGTTGTGAGATAAGAAATTCAAGGCTGCCCCACTGATCGCATCTCACAAGATACCAAACACATGCAGCGCATTATCATCACATCCTGCTAGGATTGAATCCTGTGACAAACTAGTAGCAGGTCTAGGAACAGCACTGGCCCACAAAGTCTTCCAATATTGCCTTTTTCTACCAACACCTTCCTCAAAGAGCCACCCCCGAGGTCAAACCCTCCAGAAGGCACCACCTGCCATCACCATGCTCCTGGCAGAGAAAGAAGGCCTCACACCCCCTTCAGCTCCCACAGTCAGAGAGGAGAGCAACGTGAGAGGAGGAGGAGGGAGATTACCTGGGCTGAGAAGAGGAACTCAAGGTGCCCAGCCAGCCCTGAGAGGAAGACACCCCCCTTCCTAGGAAACATCACCCTCTGCCACAGGACTGGGGGGACCTTCCCTATATGGGACAGCGGGGAGACATAAGAGAGGAGCAGGGTGTCCTGCAGGACAAGGAACTCAGCAGAAGTTAAAGGATCCCTTTCCACACAGCTCCACCCATANCACACAGCTCCACCCATAACGGCTGCCAAGGGACGAAAGGGAAGGGCCGCTTCCTTCCCCCCTCCCAGCCGCGAGCACGCGCCCTGCTTATCCCCAGAGAAAAACGGGACGAAAAGATGAGAACTCGCCCACCCCAGACGCTGCCTCCCAGGCCCTGAGGAAAGGGAGGCTGAGGGAG
>VXAK01020777.1:0-33562 GCA_013399435.1 Arenaria interpres
TCTGTGATTCCATAATTCTATGAGAACCAGATATGCCCTAATAGTATCTTTAGCTTGCACTATGACTTAAAGTCCAAGTAATTTTGGAAAAAGAATAAGGTACTTTTATTGCAGACTGCTGCCATCACACTGCGACACAATCTCATGCTCTGCTTGTAAAATGATGCGAGAGGAGGCATAGCTGTACTTAAACAGAAACTTTACAAAAATCACCAAGTGTTTCTGAACGCAGTGTGAGCAACACACTAGCCAGGTGGAGTCATTTTTCTAGAATTTTAGCATCTAAACTTGGCACTTAACACCTCTGATGGACACAACCCTTTCATCTCTGGTTCATTAATACCCACCTGGAATTATTCAAATGCCTTTTGATAAAATACGGCTATTATTCACTTTAGAGCATTCACAACGTTACAGCCTGAGAAAACTAACTACATTTTCGGCAGGTTCTTCTCTATTTCCTCACTTAAACTATTTCAAAATATGGTTCAGTGCTAAGAATTAGCTGTAGTATTTCCAGCAGAGAAATAGTTCATTTAACTGCTAAGCAAATGACAAATAGCTACAATTAGTTGCAGCCTGAGGGGGCAATGTTTTATGCTGATTACAGATTTGGTACCCTAAATTCAGAAGTATTGGTCCTAATAGCATTTTGTCTGCAGAATATTAACTACTTTCTTGTACTAGATTTGATCCATAAAATCCAATTCTTGGGCTGTGTTGCCATATTTCTCTAAGATGCAGAGGGATCCCCATTTCAGCTCTGGTATATCTCCAGTCCATATGTGTGCAAAGCTTCGTGAGAGCCTCTGAAGGTAAAAAAGCCTCCTTAAAAAATCATCTCTGCAGTCTATCAAACAGTATGATCTAAAGGTAAAGGAGAAACGGAGATGATAATGAGGATAGATGTGGCAACAAAGGGCATGGACTCTGCCAAGTGGTGAAGCGAAGACGTTCAATGTTTCACTTTTACAGTATATATAGTTTCTCTCTTTTGATCACGCGCTGTGCTCCCTACACAGACAGGTTGTGGAGGCCTGTCCTCGCGCCGTTATGAGCAACACAATTGGGTACATATAAGTGTTCATGAACCTAGGCTAATTAGCAATTATTATTTGTTTTGGTGTATTGTTATCTATTTTGTTAGCTTGCTATCTGTTTTTCACACTGCCTTGCTAGATTTCATACCACACAAATAACACCATATAAAGACATTGTTTGACTGTTCTCAAAGCTTCCTTCCCATCAATGCAGCTCAGCAGCGCGTCTCCACAATTCCTCACGCCCCACAGATAGAGATGAGTTATTAAAATCATCATTTTCCATGGGTTATTGCAAATCAAGATCGGCATTAACTCTGACCATAGAGGGGGGGAAATAAAACAATGCTGAAAAACACAAGAACCTTCCAGTAATAGCAAAATAGCAGATGTAACTACATCCTGCATTTAAATACACTGTGTGGCTACTGGAACCAACACTATGGTATAGAGGCCTTCAGGGATGGCAAATTTCAGGGTCATTTCAGGGTATTTGTGAAAAAAGATATCAGCTAACAAAGTTTTTCTTAGTTAATAGAGAGCTTATTAAAAGAATTTGAAGAAATAGTCTGAGGTATCTTGAAGACAACTATAATGACCTCAAGTAGGGAACCCTGATAATTATATGAGACCATACTTTATTTTCTCATGTACCCACAGCTTGTTATGATTTCTGAAAAGGTTATGATTTCTGAAAAGATAGTGCATCTTTCTTACAACGAAAGGACAATTTTATATTAAACAAACTGGGAGTCTCATTTAGGTTTCTAGGGCTGGTATAGACTTCCTGTGTAATTTTGAATTTAATTTCACTGTCCTTCATCTCCCTGTCTGTTTTGAGAATGCTAAGACACTACAATAATGAAGATCGCATAAGAAACTAGACATATGTATTGCAACCTTCCTTAGCAACAGAAAACTCAGGGCTTTTTTCTCCTTAGGAAGGCTGGTAATAATGGACGTGCAGTCTCAACACCCTGAGAAGAAATTTTTTTATCAGGGACTCACTGTGTATCTTGATTAACTGTGTATCTACAGTATAAAAAAATAAATGTCAGGGCCATTAGGTGAGAAATTATAGCTTTTTTCAGTTCAGAACTCATACTCCAAAATTGTTAGACTATTATATATTAAAAAATTCATTGAATATGTATGTGTATATAGTCTACGCAAATAATTATCATACACGGAAAAGACATTTGTAAGAAGTATGCTCTCAAGTTATATCCATCACACTCTTGTGTATCATCTGAAACTAGAACTTGTTTTGAAGATGTATGCCCCGATGGGATGATGTTGTTGAGACCACAGAGATCAATTTGTTGATATTCTTAAAAAAGACTGTAGACTGTTTAATGTTAAAACATTTTCAACAACATCATTTTATGTAACTCCTTATTTAGTCAGTGTTTATATTCTTTGTCCATCACTAGCATCTTTCTTAATTTTATTCTACACTCATCAGCAAGACAAGGCACTAAAAGTACCAGCAAATGCCCAGAAAAGAGGCCAGAACAAGGGTGCAGGAGAATGAAGGGATCAAGCCATAAAGAGAAATAAGATTGCTTCTCTCTCTAGTGTAAGCGCTGGAAGCTCTGATGCAATGTGGTCGTCAGCATATATCATCTCTGATACTGTGCAGACGAATGTAATTTATGCCTTCAATAATTTATAAGGTATTCCAACACGTTATCCTTATTCCACACACAGCAATAGGCAGGAGAAATATGGTACGTAATTACAGAATCACAGAATGATATAGGGTGGGAAGGGACCTCTGGAGATCATCCAGTCCAACTCCCTGCCAGAGCAGGGCCACCCAGAGCAGGTTGAACAGGAACGTGTCCAGGTGGGGTTTGAATGTCTCCAGAGAAGGAGACTCCACCACCTCCCTGGGCAGCCTCTTCTAGATCCTCAGAGATGTTTGTTGTAGAAAAAGCAGTTTCAAGGCAGTGAAAAGGCCATTCACCTCGATCGTTCTCGTTCTCAGATGCTGCCTGTTGCTCAAAAGGATAACACTCATGGAGACTAAGCTCAGCACAGCCAGTCTTTGACAGATGGGTCCCTCCATTCAAGATGGGCCGGCTTTTTTGAGAAACACTTTTCTCCTCGTTTCTTCTGCATAAGACAGGAAGAGATGAAGGCAACTCTCCATGATCTAAACACAAGGGAGGACTTGAACCTTGGCCTTTCAAATAGTTTTATCCACTGCATAGGAGACTGTGAATGTTTTTTTAGCACAGTGAGCCAGATAAACTGTGCAGATTTATACTGTGCTTTAGTTCAGACGAAGGTGTTTAAGGGACAAACAATATATCCATTTGGCAAATAATACGACACAATACCACTGCTAATGTTTAGCAAATATTAGTGACTTGGGAATTATCACTGTTCACCCCAAAATTTTTTAGTGTTTGGGTTTTATTTTTTTTTACCTCTAGGGTCATTTCTGTTTTTCTCTCCGGAAACAGTCTAGCAAATTGGTTTACCAGCAGAGATCTTTCTCAACGATAACTGGTAGACTGTAAGTATTTGCACTAGGAAATTTTCAATTCATCCTATGAAGCTGAAGTCAAACGCTTATAAAGTAGGAGAAGATCATCTCTCCACTCTATCAGAAATGACCAAACTCTTTTCATATTTTAACATTCAAAAACTCACAAGGACTTGCTGCTTACTGAACAATTATTACTGCAATTTAAACATGAAATAATTGCAAATAGCCAACACATTGAAGAAGATACCCAGATACCAAGAAGATACCATTGATTTCAAACCACAAGTGAAAACCTGTGGAAAATAAGCCCACTTAGTGTAATCATATTCTATTTGTCCATTACAAGTGTGCAGAGGAAAATCACTTTGGTAAAACATAAGTCCTTTATGAAGTGGTTTACTACTGGGGCTTGTGAAAAAAAATATCAGTGTTTCTTTCAGCATATTAGTCTGTGTCTTCCAGTCGTGAATCAGTTTGGAGGAAAATCTGAGTTAAGCAGTGACACACATCCCCACTAACTCTTCATCTCCATAAATGTAAAATTCAACTCTTTTCTTCCAAAACTTTGCTAAATATTTAAGCTGAAACTCAGTCCAGTTTTATGCAGTGCTAGAAGAAATAACATTTTTTTAACTAGATGAATCCTAATTGGTTTGTATCTTCTATTTTCCCATGTGGGTCTAACTTTGTCATTTCAAAGAGAACAAAAATTCACAGAATGAAAAATTTTTGCAAGTCTTGCAAGACAAATACATGAGTTTTAAGGACTGTGAGGAAAATTTAACTGAAGTCAATGTTTATTCCTTGGGATTAATAATAATGGCATCTAAACCAATTTTCATTCTACTCTACTGTAATGCCGCTCCCAATCTGCCAAAGCATTTAAGCAGATGTGCAGTATCGTTACATGCAAAAAGACTGCTCATGTTTTTAGAGTTAATCAAGGGCCCAAATGATTTGTCGGATCAAAGCCAGTATCATAAGTATTCTGGTCAAAACTTGAGGGCAGAGGTGCAGAAGGGCAGAAACTCAAGGCTGTTTACAAGCCCTCTGTAAAACCTATCATCTGAAATTCACGATCCATTCATAAGACCCCAGTTAAAGTATTCAATAGCTACAAAAATAATAGTTCAGCCTATTCATTCAAACAAATATCGTGGACAAATTAAGTGGACTAACAATATGGTTTTTTAAATCCTGAATAAAGAAAAATTGGGGAAAGGAAGGTTTTCGCCGTCGAAGTTATACAGTCTATAAACAACTACTTTGTAAATGAACAGAAATTACTCCTGTTCTCGGAGTATGTGCTCTTGTGCAAAATGCATATGCAAGGTGAATGTAGAACAATGCAAGTTTCCTGTCATCAGCATCCCTAGGCTTCAGACATTTGGGAAGAATGCTTCTGCTTTTCCAGTGATAACAGGAAAGAAGATTATGAGACAAAAGGAGTCAGTCTTCAAACCGATGCCTCAAAACAGCTTCCTGTAACACCGAAAAATAGTTTAAATGTATACAAGGCTCCAACAGGATTACAACATCCAGGGTCATGTGGTTTATCAGATATTAGGGAAACTCTGTGTGTAAGACTGTTCAAACCCAAAATATTTCACAGAGCACACGGAAAATAAAAACTTATTAAAAAAAAAATATATCCCTTTGTCCAGACAGTAGTTTATAGGGCTTAATAAATTCCATTTGTTCCTCCTGTTTGCATGGGAACCATCACTATTACCTAGAAGATAACTATGTTGCATCAGTTAATCCAGGTGTTGTCCTTATGCTGGCAACACTGAGACATAAAATATTGCAAATGACAAATTTTAGACTCCTGTCCCTAGAGAGATGAAGGGATCAATACTAGCTGTTTCTTCCTTACTCCTGGCAAAGTGTGCATGTTGAATAAGAGACGTACTGAAGATGATGGATGTGGAATAGACTTATCCTTTTGTCACCTTTTTCAAAGGGTTATTTATCTCACCAGCCATCTGAGCTAGTACATGACTTAATGATTTGTGTACATCTTTGATACAGCTACTTTCAAAACAGAAACATCCACTATAGATACAGACATCATCCCAGATTTACCTGATGCTATGAAGATGCCAAGACCAACCGTATTCTTCAATGAAGAGTAACCAACGACAAAACTAAACTGCATAATCTGCACAATTAGATAATTAGAGTGATTGCCAAAGACACTGCAACCCAAAATAAACTTGAGGATTTTAGAGGAGGCAAACCCCAAGCCTGTCGTATTGATTTTCCTGTTTGTTAGCATTCGGAAACAGCCCATCTATTTTCATTTCAACTTGCCCTTGAGGTATTTAAATTGCTTTGATTGATTGAGGTGTGCAGCATTCATTTCTGGCTTTCTTACAGCTAAATTCATTCTTCAGGAATGAACTATTCCAGTGTGCTGGATCAAAGGAAGCCTCTACAACTCATCAACTTAATGAAAAGTGGTCATTCATTTTTATTAGATTTCTGCTCTTTCTACCAAAATAAATATCAGTGCTGGAGATTCACTGAAAAAAGCACTTCTGCACACTTGCACTGCTCTGGGGAGAGAAAGGAGAAGAAAATGGGCTAGAGGAGTGGAAGAAATTAATTCAATCTCTTGTTATCAGCTAAAAGTATGTGCATTATTTACTTGAAGAACAACATTAAAATAGAACTATTAGTAAGCACTACTTTTATAACTTTACTTTGACATAAGAAAACAATTTGAATGTGCAAACTCAATTAATATAGAGAATTCAGTAATAAAACTGAGCAGTCAATTAGCCAGACAAAATAAGAATGATGGTTGTGTTACGGTTCAACGGGGTATTAAAAGATAGGACTGTTCAATTAATATTTAAAGTAGATATGCTGAAGTTGAACCAGACCTTACAATTAAAAAATAAATCATTTTAAGCAAAGGTTGCTATGGATTTATTGCAAAGAGTGTTCTTCAGAGAAAAAAAATAAAATATTGCAAAACATGACATGTTTCTAGTCATTATGTAGTTAGAGGACCCAAACTCCAAACAATCACAAAATACTTGAAGATGGAAGGGACCTCTGGAGATCATCTCACCTAATCTTCCTGCTCAAACCAAGGTCAATCAGAGCACGTTGCCCAGGACCGGGCACTCCACAACCTCTCTGGTCAGCCCGTTCCACTGTTGGACCACCCTAATTGGACATTTTAGTTTTCCTTCTCTTTAAGTGGTATTTTGCAGAGCTAGAAAGATGCTGTAGGGCAGGAAGAGGAAAAAAAAGTGGCCTTGATGGCTTCAAAATTCTTAGGAAAATGTGAAGAAGGAAGCTTATCAGTTGAGCTCAAATAGTAATCAAATTTGAGATGGAAAGCTGACAATTTTGGGGGGATGGTGTTAAAAAAGATATATATATATATAAATATATAGTAGGTATGGGAAATGTTTTGAACCTGAAAGTTGACATAAAGCTTCTGCACAAAAAATCTGTAGTACTGAATACAGACCTGGGCCTTAACTCGGTTATGCCCAGTTCCAAAGGGTGCAATATATCAGTTCATCACACTCACGTTCCAGTGTCAGGCTCTCCGGCAGTGCTTCTTACCTTCAAGTTTCACTGTTAAACTGTTTTGGTACTTGGGCCTGATTTTGCCTGCTTCCTAATGCAGCACAGCGGAACAGCTGTCTGTATTCGAGTTAGCCAGTGTGAAAGGTCTCACACAAAGCAAAAAATTATTTGCTGTTTTCTATATCATCTTCTGATGCCAAGGTAAACACACTTTGTATGTCTTCTATTCCTGAAAGACGGAACTACTCTCCTCTTTCTATGCCCTGAGCTCTGAAAAGAATTCTCTGCACTGTCCACTCTGAGTCTGTGACTAACTAGCACCCTTCAGGCATCGCAGTTTATAACCTTAAGAGATATTAAGAAGGTTCTATACCTCTCCCTTTGATCCTTTTTCCCCAACTCAATTCATTCTGCTAAGCTATACACTATATACTTAGCTCATTTAATCTTTACTTGTAAATTAATCCTCTGGCCTCTAATCATTCCTGTTGCTCTTATCCACATCTTATATTTTTTTTTATTATCCGCCCCTACCACCTCTGAGAATTTAAGGTCAGACACGGATCAAGTTCAACATATATGGAAGTGTGTCACCAGTGTGAAGGGCACTAAAAACATTTGCAGAAATGTTTAAACTGAAAGAGGGGAGATTTAGATGAGATCTCAGGAAGAAATTCTTTGCTGTGAGGGTGGTGAGACCCTGGCCCAGGTTGCCCAAAGAAGCTGTGGCTGCCCCATCTTGAACCCCATGAAAAGGTTCAAGACCAGGTTGGATGGGGCTTGGAGCAACCTGGTCTGGTGGGAGGTGTCCCTGCCCAGGGCAGGGGGGTGGAACTCAATGGTCTTTAAGATCCTTTCCAACTCTAACCATTCTATGATTCTATAATTCTAGGTAGGAGGAGGTTCCCACTCACCACCACTGCCATCTGTTTCAAAAATGACACCTAATAATAAAGACACTGAAAACCTAACAAAACAATAAGAAGGTAAATTAAAAAAAAAAAAAAGAACAAAGTAGCCATTACCCCTTTATGAAGTCTTTAATTTGCAGATTGTCATTTGATTTTTATGGTTGCTATGAAAAAGCCACCTGACACACATCAATAAAATCTGCATGAGATTCCTTTCATCTGTGATCATCTAGCTTATACTTGCATTCCATTTGCAATCTAGCTTGTAGTTGTATCACCAGCCGAGCAGAAGCTGCAGAATATCATGACTTAATCACAATACATGACCTTTCGAGATGCTTTAAAAACCCTAGCAAATTAACATCTATTAGATCATGAAGTTCTCACAAGAGCTGATATATTTAAATATATTTAATTGTACTTAAATATATTTAAGTACAATTATTGACAGTAATTGAAATAATGTTCACACTAGAAGCAAAAAATAATGATTAGCATACCTTGTCATCATCATCTACTTTTTAAAAATAGATAAGCTGAGTCACAAAGTGCCAAGTGTATTTTTACACCACCAAACTGAAAGAGATTTGTTCCAATGTTACCACAAAAAAGACACTGAGGTGCTGGAGCGGCTCCAGAGAAGGGCAACGGAGCTGGTGAGGGGTCTGGAGAGTAAGTCTCATGAGGAGAGGCTGAGGGAGCTGGGGGTGTTTAGTCTGGAGAAGAGGAGGCTGAGGGGAGACCTTCTCACTCTCTACAACTCCCTGAAAGGAGGGTGTAGCCAGGGGGAGTTGGTGTCTTCTCCCAAGGAACAGGCAATGGGACAAGACGAAATGGCCTCAGGTTGTGCCAGGGGAGGTTCAGATTGGATATTAGGAAAAATGTTTCCACGGAAAGGGTTCTTAAGCCTTGGAATGGGCTGCCCAGGGAAGGGGTTGAGGCACCATCCCTGGGGGTATTGAAAAGAGGGGTTGACATAGTGCTTAGAGACATGGTTCAGTGATGGTTTTTATCAGAGTCAGGTTGATGGTTGGACTAGATGACCTTTAAAGGTCCTTTCCAACCTATGTTCCACGCTGGTACTTTACACCCGAATATTACGCAAATGAGACCTACCACATGGACGGAGACGCATGAAGAATGGAGTCGTGTGGCCGTGTGCTCTGTGACTTATTGCAAAGTAAAGCAACATTGTAAGGACAAAATAACTAATTTTGTAATGTGTGAGCTTAAAAAGCAATACAAGCTCACCTAATGACATCTTTGAAGTAGACCAAATTCCAGCAAACAGGCCTTACAGTGTAGTTATTAAAAACAAACACGGTTAATTTAGTGTATTACAGACAGAAAGCACACATTTCAGGGAAATATTGCAAGCCATCATTTACTGGAAAAGCTCCTCCCTTCAAACTATGCTGGAAGTAATTTTAAAGACTTTGTTAGCTCTCTTAAGAAGGGTTAATCGTTATAAACAAACAAACAAACAAACAACAACAACAAGAAAAACCAAAAAACCCAACTTTGCAGGAATTTGAAGTTCTTTCTGCTCTAGAAACCGTGAGCCTCTAGCCACAAGCAAGAATGTAGAAAGAATAGATAAATTTGTTCGCTTTGACCTGACATTCCCTGGACAATTTCTGAGTAAAGTAAACTCAACTTGAAGGAGAGAGACTGAAAACGCTGCTCAGCTGCCAGTCATAGCACTCGCTGAAAATCTCTTTCCCTGTCCACGATGAACGTTGAGTATGAAGACGTTGGGTTACAAGGAGCAGCCACACAAAGGAGCAGAGCAATTCTAAAACCAGACAAATTGTTAAGGACACAAAGAAACCCTTAATAAATCGAGGATGAATATGACACAGGCTCAACTATCATTCTGCTTTGTACAAAACTTAACAGAACGGAGCATGCTTTTATTTTTCTGTAACAAGGTAACAAGGTGATTTTGATGTGGCTTCCAGAAAATAAGAACTGTGAATTCTAATTTTATGTGAACAAACAAATTTAAAGGAAGAGGATGCTTCATGATACAGCATTTTGTAGGATACTTTAATTATATTTGAGTAATTTTACTTTTGAATCTTTTCCAACTTTCGTGCTAAAATCTTATAATAATTTTTTCAGTACAGACTTTTACAAAATAAATTTATCCATTTCCATAAAATCTTGAGAAGGAAGCTACAGAATATTTATGGGTTAATTTCAAACTGGAAAAAAATCTGGCTTTTATAATAAAAAAATCCTGTTAAAATAACTTTTAATATATTTTCTGCTCTAATGTCAAGATAACGTTCTTTTAAATGCATAAAATACCCATCCATCGCCTGTATTTTCTCCCTCAAACATGGTTCTTCCTCGGAAAAGAACGCCAGATTCGAAACTGTCTGTATTTCAATTAGTTACATTTGTTTGTTTGTTCAATCTTATACATATCTACCCCCCGTAATGAAAGGGCTGAAACTCAGCACGGGCTGAGTGAATCCATTTTCATAGTGTAGAGATAATAATAAATCATCTTAAAGTCCAGGTTTATTAGAAATGACTGAAATACATTACAGGGCAGCAAAAACTTCAATGGTTGGTTTGCCAACCAGTGGGGTGGAATTAAAAATGCATTAAAATTTATAGAAAGGAAAGTAAATAGCAGAGAGTTTAGATTGGTTTTGACATAGTTACATGAAGCATTATTTCTCTTTGTGTGGCTAATAAAATAAAACTCTACAGAATGGGAGAAACACTCTCTTTTGGAAGCTGAAAGGTGAAGAAAATCCATTATTAATTAAATTTACTGCTTATTCCCTCCACTGCATGTTAGTGATGCATTTCAGAAGAAAAGTACAATGGAAGGTTCTTCTCTCTGCTTCCCCAGAGCATTAGTTACTCCTTTAGATTTTAACAAATGGCTTCTGTTCAACCTTTGCAGAGACAAGTGTAAAGTAAACACACATATTTGCACAGGAAGATAAGCTGACCTACTGTAATAATAATGACATTTCCCAACTTCAGAGCTACCCAAGTCCCACAAGTTTCCCAAAGTTTGTCAGACCGTTGGCCAAATTCTTCTTCCCAGCTGGAGGTGCATGAAACAATAAGAATAGAGATGTAGGAAGTACCTGTTTGAGACACACTTCCTGAATAAGAAGAACTTTTAGGTAACTCTGAGGATGGTGCTTGATTTCCTAAGAGCTGGGTTGTCCCAGTGAGGCAGGGGCCGGCAGTGATGCTGTGGAGCTGAGCATGGGATTATTAGAGCTCATAGAACCACACATCTTCAAGTTTCTACAGAAAAAGGTAAAAATGCAACTGTAAGGGTGTTTTGTCCGTTGACAATGCTTTAAGAAGATACAAAACTCTCTTTCTATACCATAAGGTGTGGCCTACATCCTAGAGGTGGCGTAAGATGACACACGACGGGCCTCAATTGTGGTCATAGGTATCGATGAGAACAAGCTATCAAAAAGTACCCTTTTCCCAACTAGGGGTCTAGACACAGCAGAGGCACGTAAATCCCTTTAATTTTCAGGACTGCTCCAGCTATTTCTGGCTACTGCACTTCTTCATTAGCTTCTAAACTACACAGACATTTCAACCAGAGAAAAATGAGGGAAAAGCTGCTGCCCTGATCTGAGAGTCTTTTATACTCGTTTTGCATAGACCAAGCAGACTTTATAAGGAAGAAAGAGGCCACTCGTAACCAATGGAAAGAGCAGAACAAAATTACAGAGGCAAAATATAATGAACCACGTTGTATTTGTCCATGACATAGAGGTTACACCAACCTACAGTGTCAGGGTCTTATTTTAGAGCTTTAAAAATGAGCACGGTCAAGACTTACTGTATCTGTATCTCTAGAAGCACAAAATACAATTTCCTGGAAATATTCCAGAAATATCCTCAGAAATAGTCCTAGAAATATCTTTACACCCCCACCAGAAAGAATTTCCTCCCCATCCCCACCCTATATCTTTTCAACTGTTTTCCAGGTTTTGCTGGCTCAGTTTCACGTTCTCATTAGGCCCTTCTTGTTGGGAGAGAAATTATTGTAGCCGATCCAGTAAAAGTCTTATCAACTAAGAAGATAAGTTTTTACTATTTCGTAGACTGGCCTCTATACCAAGTTACATAGGCCTATGTCATCTTTTGTTTGCCCAACGTATAACTGAGATTCTTGGTAATGCCTCTGATTTCAAGCAAGAGAACTCCTGAGCTCACAGTGAGAACATTCAAGATCATACCAAATGGTAACTCCTCAACTTTCTTGCCCAGTTCTAGTGTGTTCTTTTGGCAGAGTTCATTCAGAAAACTCCTGCATGGAACAAGTTCCTAACTCTGCTCTTACTGAACTAAAGGAGATAATATGTAAAGGTACAATCAGAATTTGAATAACGGACTGAAAGACAAGTGCTTTCACCCCAAGAAAAGAAAATGAAAGCTTGTCCTCAATTAAACTTTCATGCATCTCTGAAGAGACAGCAGACACATCAGCATTAATGCATAATGAGAACTGGCTCCACGTATCATTAGAATAAATCCATATTTAGTCAATGAAAACATAAACTAAGTATGAAACTATCATCATAGTCTTATCCTAAAGATCTGTTTAAGATTTGAAAATGCAAATTTCCCCTTATTAACTTTACTGCATACACTGCACTACTATACTATACTTACAGGTACTTACAGGTCCTGTAAGAAGAAAATACTTAAATATACAACGTGTAGTCAACCTTTACAACCTAATTACCGACAGTGATTTTCAAAGCAGGGATGTTACAGCAATGCAAGCTGCAGTCATGTTCTCTCACGCTTCAGGAATACAAACTGCTGATCTCTGCTGGGCATAAAGAAGCCTCTTTAGAGCAGCAGTGGGGATGAGCAGCACGCAGTTCACAGGGAAATATTTAGGTGCTAGAATATTTGAATCTTACCTTCATCTGAAAAAAACCCCAACCAACCAGCCTACCAACCCGTCCCACGCACCCCCAAAAAAACCCAACAAAGAAGAAAACGCCAAAATGCTCTCACAATCTGAAACTTTAGTTTTTAAGATGGGATGTTGGTCATCTGGTTGGTCAGAAATCTACTGGTGTAATATTGCAGGTTTAACACTTACACCACCTATTTCCATTCAGGAGAATGTCACGATCTTCCCTTTATCTTAATTTTTGTTACAGTATTTTATAGGGTTAAAAGAACTATGGATAGGCATCCATTGCCAGTGTTATGGATAATCACCACAAACAAAGCAGCATATGCCCATCCTTAGTTTTTTAAAAGGCAAGAGGAAATGTGAGACATCCGTATTTCTTGGAAGAGTATCTCTAAGAAAGATCACATTCCCGCCTACCTTTGCATTCTCTCCATTTCTTCAAGGTTTCCAATAAAAAATGAACATTTACCCTTTGATATTAAATACAAGGTCAGACAGAATAAGTGATTGCCAATGGCCATTACTTCCCTGTCATCAGACCAATTAAGGTTTCCAGCTGTCAGTATCTAACGTTGCCGCACCATTAAAAATAACGGGACATTCAGATGCATTGATCTGTATCAAAAAGTGCTTTATCGGGGGGAAAAGAAGGACAGAAATTATAATTGTCTTAGAGTATTAGAAATAAGAAAGGGAGGGAGAACTCCACCAGACCTGATGCAAATGAGCTAATTGTTGCTGCGCCACCATTTACCCCTCACCTTTGAGGAGGCTCCTTGTCTTTGATCAGAAAGGCAAGACCTTCCAGAATATCCAAAGAGGTGCTCCACTGAACCTACTGACCACAAAGAGACTTAGAAGATACTTAGCAGGGGTACAGATATTCTGCCAGACAACTGTGTTTTCATCTTATTCGACACTTTAAAAAAAAAAACAAACACCTGGGAAGTGTAAATTGATAAAAATGTGTAAATATACCGGAAGAGTGGAGCAGATCAGATTCAAGCATTGCCATGGTAAAATACTTCCATACAATGACATTTGATTAACTTTTTATTTTCTTCCGTTATGGAAGTTTTCCAATCAATTGTAACATAATTATCTGGTTTGGTTCATTGTGTTTTTTTTTTCAAAATAACCTGTTCCAGTGTCTCACCACCCCCACCAGAAAGAATTTCCTCCTAATATCTCATCTAAATCTCCCCTCATCCAGTTTAAAACCCTTCCCCCTCGTCCTGTCGCTTCCAGTCCCTGCTCAAGAGTCCCTCCCCATCTCTCCTGGAGCCCCTTTAAGGACTGGAAGGGGCTCTGAGGTCTCCCCAGAGCCTTCTCTTCTCCAGGCTCAACACCCCCAACTCTCTCAGCCTGTCTTCCTAGAAGACAGGCTCCAGCCCTCTGAGCATCTTTGTGGCCTCCCCTGGACCATTATGACAGTATATTCTAGCCCCCAGATGTATTTTGATTATCCATTTTCTCCTCTCAGAAAAGAGCCAAACAGGCCAAAATGACCTGTTTCAATCTACAAAGAGAACTCGTTGCAGAGACGGGAACTGAACTCGAGCCATCCGACCCTTACAAGGCTGCTGGTTCTTACCTCCACACTGTCATGGAATCATCATAGAATCACAAAACGTTTTGGCTTGGAAAGGACTTTATAGATCATCCAGTTCCAACCCCCTGCCCTGGGCAGGGACACCTCCCACTAGACCAGGTTGCTCAAAGCCCCATCCAGCCTGGCCTTGACCCCTCCAGGGTTTACAATCATTAATGACTCCAGTCCCTGACCAAGAGTCCCTCCCCATCTCTCCTGGAGTCTCCTTAGGGACTGGAAGGCTGTTATAAGTTCTCACTGGAGCCTTCTCTTCTCCAGGCTGAACACCCCCAACTTTCTCAGCCTGTCTTCATCGGAGAGGTGCTCCAGCCCTCTGAGCATCTTCATGGCCCTCCGCTGACCCATTCCAACAGGTCCATGTCCTTCCTGTGCTAAGGACTCCAAAGCTGGACACAGTGCTCCAGGTGGGGTCTCATGAGAGCAGAGTAGAGGGGCAGAATTTCCGTACCTGGAGACTTTCTGTCAATTAAAAATCAGTTTAATCCACTGTAATGGGCGTGAGATGTGGACAAATGCCATGAAGGAGCTGCTCAGCAAGAAGTATGGGCCAAAGGAACAAAACGGCCAGAGGCCCATACTTCCACTGAAGTTCACTGAAGTTCCTTCATGGCACTTATGAAGTTCCATACATTTTTCCACTGAAAATCTATACTTGAGAATCTGAAAATGCAGACTTCCTACATACTTCCATTTGAATCTAGTGACATGTAAGACAAAGCTACTGCTGAACTTGTAATTGTTTCTGTGTTGTCCATGAATCACATGTTTTTGCAGTGCCAAAGAAGCAGAAGCTAGATTATCTGGCCAGGAAAAATATACATTTCTATAGAAATTACAGTGGTCAGAAAATTTGAGGTTAGTTAATAATGAGGTAACATGACTGTAAAGACAGACTCTTAAGTATTATGTTTTGTCTTATCACGAGACAAAGGAAAAGAACTTCCTTTTCATAAAGGGAATACGTCTTATACACTCCTTTATATACTGAAAAGAAAGACTACAAGACTTAGTTTATATACTGAAAAGACTTACAAGAAAATTAAGACTTACGATTTTCATCCCTTTCTCCTCATATTCCTCATAAAGATGGAGAAAGGAAGCAACAAATGTTTAGGCTCAGTTTCTGGAAAACCGGTGAACTTGCTCTTTGGGATGTCTTGTGGCTTTAATGGGAGGGTGGCTTCGTGCCCATATGGATCCTTGGATCCGCCGCGGCTCGCACGTGTGTAATGGCACGAGGGTGGTAGCATTTGGGTGGCAGATGCTGCTGCTCTGCTACACGCTCACACTGAATTTGCCCATTAAAGCCGTGCGTAAATAAAGCTCCACAGTGATTGATGGGGCTGGACATTTTCTTACAACATCTGGCTATGGATTTCCAGGTATTTTGATGGGTTGGTTGGAGTTTTTTTCGTACAGTTGAGAACATGAATGTAATTCTGATTCAGTTCATCCTGTTACCATAGGAGAAGCTGTGAAAGATTCATAACCTTCTGGAGGGCTAAATCATATTGATACCTGAGATACTCTATGACTGAGGAAATACCTATCTGGTGTTTTTCTGAAACTGCTTTTAAAAATAATACAAAATGTTATATGTATTCTAAATGAGATTTAAAGCCAAAGCTTTGTAAGGAGTGGGAGTTGCTTGTGTTCATTAATGTTTCTGCAAAATCTTTGTAGTGTTTTGGTTATTACAAATTATGGTATGAATTCTGTCCAAATTAAAATTTGGCTAACAACTGTATCCTATTTCCTAAGTACTTTTCTCTATATTTTTCCAAAAAAGAGAGGTTCTTCATCATTTTTTACTTTTAATCATTCTGCAATATTGCTGAGTACTTTACTAAACTTCTGCCTTTATTTCGGGCTCAGTACAAGAACTTTTGTTGTCTTGCTCTGCACGTTGTGAAGTCCTTTGCAGTGAGTTGAAAGGAAAATGTTATTTAAAAAAAAAAAAAATTCAAAGTAATCTACAGTAATACAGTATAATTTGGCAATATTTTGTAGCTACTTTGATTCATTTAACTTGTTTTGTCGTGAATAGCACAGTCTCATTTTGAACTACTCCGTTTTCTCGCTGAGTCTGAGCGCAGACTTAAATTGTGGGGGTCCCAGAGAAGGGAGGACACAACACACACCCTGACGGGTTCTGGCTCTGGTAATGCAAATGGATTTTCAGCTTTTCCTCTTTACCAATCTCCAGAACTGTACAAATCACGGGGGGGCAATGCACAATAAGGAGCCTAAGGGTAAAGTATGCCGTCAGCTGTGACCAAACCCCCTCTAGTTAGATATTGTAAAATGTCATCTGAAGGAGTGGAAATTCATGCCTTGGCTAAAAAACTAAAAACTGAAGTTTGTCCTACTGCCTGGAGTTAATGCTGATGAGAAACTCTTAATGGTCATTTCTTTTAAATTAACGATCATCTGGAAGATCAGTGGTTCAGTGTCTGATAGGGCCTGCTCAGGAGTGCTTAGCCCTTTTAACAGAATATGGATTATTTTTATGGATGCTACAGTTTCAAACTGGTATGCATACGGCATAGCTAGAAGCCAGATTCCATTACTTCAGCTTTTTAATTGCTCGTGTGGTTTGTCTGTCTGCTTTCTCTCTTACTGGTTGTGGGGACTATGTCAGAGCAGCCCTTCATTCTGCTTCTAAAATGGGAATTTGTTCCAAAAAACTGTAGAGCTCTATGGTTTAGTACTCATACCCATGGTGAGGGCGAGGGGTGGGTAAGGAAAAAGAAAAGAAGAAAAGGCTAGTAGAAAATCTTAGCCGTGGTAAGTAAGCAACTACATTAATGAGCTTCTCTCATCATGACAACAAACAGGGCTTCCTGCTTTGCCTTTTTATAAGAGAAATGGAAAGAGAATGCAACTCTGATAAAGCTGCACCGAGCTCTCAGGCTCAGCTCACTGTAAAATTTTAAAAGGCCAGAGCGGGCCACTGTGATGTTAAAATCCAGTGACCCTTCCTTGAGCAATGATAACATGAACTAATAACCCAGTGCCAGCCTCCTGCTGTCATCAAAGCTTGAGGGGTTCCAAGTGGTTATTTTCAGCACACAGGGTTTCCTTTTGCACAACAGAAAACATGCAATTACTGCACAATGATAGAAGGATGGGTGTTCAGTGAAAATAATAAAAAAACAATGAAGAAGCTCTGCTTCCTCCATCCTCTACCCAGCCGTTCCTCTACATACACACACAGTCCCTCTCTGCCCACTCACACCCTCAGTCACTGGGTGATGGAGAGCATCATCATCATCATCAGCCACTACAAACACTCCTTGGTACCTCACCATGGAGCTGGTTGACTTCCAATCCAGGAGGAAAGGGAAGGGTGGTTTTTGTGACTCCAGATCGTTCTCTTTCCCGGTGGGACAGTGTCCTCAAACTCAAGGATTGTGGGCCACCCACAGCCAAGCCTTAATTTTAAAGGATTGTATTTGGCATTTAGACAGATACTACTGCATTGGAATCTCAAGGTCATTCAGACTTGACAAAGTACATCTCACAGCAGTCCTGTGAGCAATTATTGTAGGTACTTTGTTGATAAAATGAGGTACAAAAATGGATGGTCATTCTTTAACAAAGCACAAGAGCGAAGTCAGTGCCAAACTAAGGAATCAGTCAGGATTTAAGTGGATAGCAGTCCTCTGCTCACTCTCAAACGGGGGTGAAATTTCTCCCCAGGGAGACCAAAGTTTAAAGTTTCACACGTATTTACTGCCTGTATGTGTTTGTACTGAACTAATTCTGGCTTTGTTTTCGGAATTGCTGAGTATCCACACCTTCCTCTGCAGACAGTAAAAGCAGTGTGTGTTTTCTGCTTGGTGGAAGATATGTCAAACTGAAACAGCGTTATGCCACCAAATAACTACGTTGAAATAATCGATGAAGGTAACCTCAGAAACATCCTTTTCTTGCCTCCTTTAAAGCCGTGTTTAAATGAGGAAAAGCTTGTTCACAGTTAAAATGAGAGTATTTTTTTCCTCTAATGAAAAGGTATCACTACTCCTTCTGCTACCTGCAGGACAATATACCTCCATTTGGTAATGGGAAACCTTTTGTCACACTCGGTACATTGGATACAAGGGAGGTGTCTGCCTCATCCAGTTGATTCTTTGCATTTATTTCAAAGCGAAATTGTGGGGAGAGACTACTACTGAGACAGCCAGTGTCATTCTGCCTGTTTTAAATATAAAATTGTCTTTAACAGAAGGGGGAAAAAAAAATGACTACAGTGTATTACAATACAGTAGTAGAGTTGCTTGTTGTTTCCATAGCACCTTGGAAAACAAGAGAACTGAAACGACTTGCTGAGTATGTCAGGCAGTAAGGAGAGGGAGCAATGAGCCAATGTTGTTTCCGAGGGGATATATTACAGAAGACAAATAGTAACAACACTGGGTTTACTCGTTCCCCAGCAGGGTGCTCACTGTTGCTGTATGTGCATGGTAATTCACATTCACGCAGCACGATTTCTCTAAGGTGAGCAGTGCCAATGTCCAGCTTGTGGCCAAGGATGTTGGCCAAGGTCAGGAGCCATAGGACAGAGGGCTGGAATACCTTTGATCAGAGGGCTGGAGCGCCTCTCCTATAAAGACAGGCTGAGAGAGTTGGGGGTGTTCAGCCTGGAGAAGAGAAGGCTCCGGGGAGACCTTAGAGCCCCTTCCAGTCCCTCCAGGAGTGATGGGGAGGGACTCTTGATCAGGGACTGGAGCCATTAACGATTGTAAACTGAATGAGGGGAGATTTAGATGAGATATTAGGAAGAATTCTGGGCTGTGAGAGTGGTGAGACCCTGGTCCAGGTTGTCCAGGGAAGCTGTGGCTGCCCCATCCCTGGAGGGGTTCAAGGCCAGGCTGGATGGGGCTTGGAGCAACCTGGTCTGGTGGGAGGTATCCCTGTGCAGCACAGGGGAGTTGGAACTCAATGATCTTTAAGGTCCCTTCCAACCCGAACCATTCTATGATTCTATGAGTCTATGATTTGATGCCAAACAGGTGGTTCAATTTGGCATTTCCATGCTTGCTGTATCAGATGCATTTTCCTGTACTCCTCTGACAAGAAATGCTTTCAAAGGCCATCATTATTTTCTTGAAAATGGCAGTACTGGCAGAAGGAAATGTTGAAATACAAGCAGGGACAGCGAAGTCAAAACTCAAGCATTGCCTACAAAACCAATATCCCACAAAACAAATTCCAATCCTAAAAACAATCAATTAATTTAATTCTTAATACAATGAATTGTCAGGAGCAGGAATGGAATGGGAGGGGTGCAGTACCTTCTCAAAGAGCCATAGAACATGGAAGGTCTGAATTTGGGCTCCCTAGACTTCAGAAAAGCCAAAGTTCACGGGTGTCTTCTAGTAAGGATGTCACTTTTTAGAGGGTGGTAGAGTCAGATAATGACTCCACAAATTTACTGAGTAGCTGGGAAGCTCAGTTGATAAACAAGATATAACGATGGTCCTCCTGCTCTGTTGCAAGATGTCACTGGGCTGAATATGTATGGAAATAACAAAGCGACAAGGTGATGCTGATCATCAGCATCCTGTAGTCGGTTGGTTGGGTTGTTTCCCTGTAGCTGAAATTGCTCAAAAGTTGCTTCTCACACAGGAACCCATCACTTGATTATCCCCTTGCAATGAGTGTCTTTGGTCTTCAAAAATTTCACAGGAAATCTTTTGGTCCCACTCTGATGTCACCAGCAAATGGGAGAGTAAACTGTTGTCCAAGCACTATTTCCCCACCACTCACTCCTCAGGCAGGAAATGCCACGTTTACAAATTCATCAAAAATTTCCATTAGCTATATGTACAACTTGCATTCAAAAGCTCTTCTCTACGCGATACCAGTGCTTTCTTCAGATCTGTAATCGAAATAAGAAGCGTACAACTGTACTTGTGGGGGGTGGTTTTGGTCTCTGCTGGCCAATTCCTTTTATCTGCAAATTTAAAGCAATGCAATGATGAATATTAATAGCACTGTTACTATGTAAAGGCAGCAGTGATATTGATGGATGGCTAAAAGCAGGGAATAAAAAGGAGGGATATTCCCTCTCCTCACTTAATGTCATTTTCCCATTCCATGATTCCCTTCCCCCACACCGTCTTTCATAATGTGTGGCTATTTTTATAGATGTCTCAAGAGGTAGGTACTTATTAAGTCTTTATAAAATCTTCCAGTAGTAGATCAGACGTTTATGCTCATATTCTGTCCTCTTTCACACTGCATGTAGAACATAAAGAGGAAGATGAGCAATTCGGATTGTGTGTTGGTTTTTGTAGCAGATTTCATGCATAACGTCACAGTCTGTTAGGAAGTAATGATGATTACGTCTACATTATACTGCATTATTTAATGAACTTCCTAACAGGACTGTTTAGATGTGTTTTGGTAAGAAGCACTTCAACTTTTACTTTAAAAGAAGCCATGATCTATAACTATCCTGATCATCGTGATTTTATATAACCATCAAAACCCCTGTGAGCAATAAATTTAAATTAAATGCATGATGAACTGCTATCCTCCATCTATTTGGGAAAATATACCATGTGTTGTTCTGCAGTACTCTGCATCACTCATTTTTCCTTCAGAAGCAGAGAAAAATAAACATGTCGAGTTCTTACAGTTCCAGATATTCCAGGGTCTTCTTTAATTCATGTAACCCCTGAGGATGTGCTCCAGAATAAGTTCAAGCAGAGGCAGGTGATAGCTTCATATTTCAATGTCTTCAAAGAAACACTAACTGAATCTGGTTTCCTGTTAGTCATATGGTAAATGATCAAAATTGGTATGAGAAATGAATAGCTAGCACAGACCTTCCTAAACTGGCATAGGTAGGAGGGCTCATTCAACTGCCATGTAACCTCCTGGGAAACGTGCAAATCACAGAATCACAGATTGGAAGGGGTTGGAAAGGACCTCTGGAGATCATCTGCCAGATCAGGATCACCCAGAGCAGGTTGCACAGGAATATGTCCAGGCAGGTTTTGAATGTCTCCAGAGACAGAGACTCCACCACCTCCCTGGGCAGCCTCTGCCAGGGCTCTGCCACCCTCACAGGAAAGAAGTTCCTCCTCATGTTTAGATGGAACTTCTTATGTTCAAGTTCGTGTCCCATTTCCTCTTGTCCTGTCAGTGGGGACCACTGAGAAGAGTCTGACCCCATCCTCTTGACACCCACCCTTTAAGTATTTATAGGCATTGATCAGATCCCCCCTCAGCCTTCTCTTCTCCAGACTAAAAAGACCCAAGTCCCTCAGCCTTTCCTCATCAGAGAGATGCTCCAGGCCCCTCATCATCTTTGNCTGTTGTTCACCAGGACTCCCAAGTCTTTTTCCACAGAGCTGCCTCTCCAGCAGGTCAGCCCCAGCCTGTACTGATGAATGGGGTTATTCCTCCCCAGAATGGATCTAAAACCCACCAGAGACAGACCCTGGTGTCCCTCACTGAACTGAGTATTTAGCTATCCATCTGCACTTCAAAAGGCAATGGCTACATGACCTTCTTCCAAGGCCACATTTTGCAATGAAGGCAGCTGTAGCTCATCCACTGTGCATCCCCATCCTATAGATTCATATATTCAGAAAGTTTTATTAACCTGGCTTTAGCTTGACCTACTAGCTACAAAGCTTCTTTTTATTGAGGCACAGGCAACACAAGTGTGACTCATTTGCAATGTATGAAATAAATATTAAAAGACCCAAAGACAACAGTGAACTTTTAAGGTCATCAATGTCCACGCTTCACAATTAGAGATCAAATCCACACAATCTCGAACGACGGCTAGAATTTCTAATAACTGAGTCTCTCAATGCACCCCTAATAGAGAATGCAAAATTTCAGTTATGACGTGTTGAGTAAATTCAAAGTGATATCCAGGATCTGAATATTAGAAGCACTTTGTATGCGAAGCCAGAAATGGCTACACTATAAGAAAAAAGCAATAATTTGATCAAATTCTTCAGCCTGCAATTTAACATAAATTTTTATTGCAAGCTAATCTTCCATCCCAAAATGAGATCTTTTTCAGATTAGCAAACTAGTTATGTCCCTTGGAAATTGATTTTAAGTATATCTTGTTTTCACCGATACAAGTTCGCAGTACAACAATCTTCATTTACACAAAACCCCACTGCCATTTCTCAAGGACCTGCCAGTCTTGTTCAACTCCCCATACTCTGTTCCCATGTGTCAAAAAGCAAGCATTATGCCTTATTAAGTGACATTACAAATAGTACCTTCATCCCAAACTGAAACAGAAGATAATTTTAAAATAACACTGCCTAATAATAAACTCCTGTGGCTTCTAAAAATCCTTTCTGTTTTATCGAATCTAAAGTTAATTATTTTTGCAGTCACTCAGGGAGAGAATAACTCCGTTTCTTAATTATCAGGCACAGGAATATGGTCTAAAAGGCTGTTGGTGTAAAAGTGACTGGTATAGGATCTCTTTCTCAGGCTCTCTAATTAAATTCGTCAGATTCCTCACAAATACAACAGTATTTTCTTAGCACGAAGCATCTACAATGAACCTCAGAATATGTATGAAAGGAATTATATGATTTGACTGCTTACAATTGCAGGTGCTGGATTTTACAACCCCTGCACTCCTGTGGACAATTGCATTTTTATGTGCATAAACCAAGTACAAAAACTTTTGATCAAGCCTTAAACAGCTGGTAAAATAGGATTTACTGGTAAAGCCTCCGGACACTCCCCACCTTGGGTCTCAAAAGTATACAAACGCTACTGTCGCACCAATCCAGGGAGCAAAATCTCAGCTGGGAAGGTAAGTTTAGATGCAGAACGCTGCCCACGCAGCTGCACACGCTTGATCACAGTCAGCATTGACTCAGGTGTTTCTACGTCCTAAGGTACCAATAAGTTGTAGCAAAAGGAACTCCCTTTCCATTTTGTACATATTGCCCTATACATTAAAAAGCAAACAAATCCCAGAAGTCTCCTCTGGGAAGTACAGGGACATCACAAGTTGAAAGCAACAAATGCAGCATCTCTCTTTCCTACCAGATGGCAATCTGATGCTTGGTTTCACGCACATAAATCCAGAAACTTACCGGTTAGAGCTGGTTTTTATTTGGTTTTTGTTAAGCGAATTAAAATTTTAAACTGATTTCAAGAAGCAAATCTTACAGAGAAGACCACACTGGCAACACAACTGGAGCGGCTGGAAAAAGTCTTTAATGGTTGATTAATATATGATTAATTTAAAAGAAGGGAAGAAGTTGATTTGCCCCTTCTCCAAGCTGGTTAATTTTTCCTCTTAGGCAAGGGTTGTGGGATGGGGTTTTTTAATTCCATCCCAGAGGAAAAATCCCTCCAGAGTTTGTGAAATTGTTATTGCATATACATTTTTGCCAAAAGTGCTCTGGCCAACACTTCCCTGATACCGGGCACATCTGTGTAACAGTTCAGAAAACAAATGCTAGATTTGAAACCATAATGAAACTTCTCCTAAACAAAAGTTGGGAGCAGTCTTCATGTTTACTCTCCAGTGAGGCGGAGCAGGATTTTAAAGCTATTTTTACATCTGAGGAGGCAGATAGGCTTCTAATGGAATTCTGGAAGTCACCTACCTTCTATACCGTGTGACTGGGATACTTTATTTCTGCACAGAGTGTTTGTTGCTCTTCTCCCACTAACTTCCTTTGTATCTACCTCATTTGCATGATGGCACTTTCAAGTCACAGCCCTGAAGGTGTCATGTTTAATTTACTTAATGAATATATGATAATTTATGGCAGTCCTGCTGCTTGATGGGGCATAAACATTCAGCTAAATTCATCATTTTCAATTTGCTTTCAAGAAAAAGATACCCTAAACTTGCAAATGTTGAGGTAAATGATAGCACTTCGAAGACCAAAGCATGTCCAAAGGATAGAGACGACTTCTGCTTTGTGACCTAATTCTCTCGTTTACTTCAATAAACAGCTTCATAAGAAGAAAATACCCCCTCTTGTAATCACTAAATCATTTGTTGCATTTTAGTATTTTTGAAGGAGGGAGTTGTTTGCGGTACTTCACAGGACAATGATAAAAAAAACCCCTCATATTTAACACTTTAACTGACTTCTCTACTTAAAAAGCATCATCTAAAAGACCATTTGATGCTCTTCCACACGACATCCTTGTCTCTCAACTGGAGACATGGATTTGACGGATGGACCGCTCAGTGGATAAAAAACTGGCTGGATGGGCACGTCCAAAGAGTTGGGGTCAACGGCTCGATGTCCACGTGGAAACCAGAGACGAGTGGTGCTCCTGAGGGGTCAGTATTTGGACCAGTGCTTTTAAACATCCTGGTTGGCAACATGGACAGTGGGATTGAGTGCACCCTCAGCAAGTTCGCCAATAACACCAAGTTGCATAAATGAGAGCAGCCCTGAGAAGAAGGACCTGGGGGTGTCAGTGGATAAGAAGGTCAACATGAGCCTGCAACATGCGCTGGCAGCCCAGAAAGCCAACCCCATCCTGGGCTGCATCCCAGCAGCATGGCCAGCAGGGCGAGAGGGGGGATTCTGTCCCCCTGCTCTGCTCTGGGGACAGCCCACCTGGAGCTCTGTGTCCAGCTCTGGAGTCCTCAGCACAGGAAGGACATGGACCTGTTGGAGCAGGGNAGAATCTCTTCCTCATTCCTAGTCTAAATCTACCCTCTTTAGCATAAAACCATTACTCCCCATCCTATTGAAAGCTACCCTGCTAAAAAGTTTGTCCCTATCTTTCTTATAAGCCTCTGTAAGTACCGAAGTAGCAGTAGTAGTGAAAGGCCACAGTAAGAGTGTGAACTCTCCCTCTCATATGACAGGACACATTATAACACTGTTCTTACAACAGAGATTGGGTTGGGGTTTTTTGGGGGGGAGGGAGCTTGTTTGTGGGTTTTTTTTTAAGTACTAATACCTGAACATCAAAATTACTTTATTCAAGGGAGCTCTTTTTTTTGGAAAAGTAAAATGTTATGTTTCTTAAATGTCAGATTATAATCAAAGCAATTTATCTTCAACTGTTCCTTATTATTTCTCATTAAAACAGCATCTAAGTTCAATCTTAGGTACAACGTATATTGCGGGAGCACAGTGGACATTGTGCAAATCTCCTATTCAGAAAGTGCATTCAAATAATTAGCTTTTGTAGAATGTCAGGAATCTAACACCCACATAAATTCCCCAGGATTGCCTGTTAATGTATAGAATATAGACAGAATTATCACACCTAATTAAACATCACGGATACAAAGAACTTTGTTTGTACCTCACGATAGCCTTGCAGTTTTGAAGCTCATCTTCAAACTAACTATTTACATCAACGAATAAATAAGGTCTGATTCTTCACCATCATAGCAATTTTATGCCTTTTTTTTTTTAACCTCTTATAACCACCAGAGTCAGAATGAGTGAAAAGTGTGTGCAAGCGCAGTTATAAACACAAGGTAGTAAAGAATTTGATTTTGGCAGCATTATATACTCAATTCACATTCATTTTGCTTGGTATACATTCCAACACAAGATTCAGTAGAAAGCAAAGTTGGACTAGGCGTGAGCTAAAACTTTCTGCTGAGCGAGAAACCCGGAGTCCAGCTCCCAAAGACACCAGAACTTCTGGGTCACAAGATCAGAAAGCTTTCTTGTAGGCAAGAAACCTACCTTGGTTCACTCCCCTGACTGTTTTTTGATGAGGTGACCAGACCACCTGTAGATACCCCACTGCATAGACCCTTTTGTCACCTATGAATTTCAAATAGCTGAAATAATTTCTGCAAGACTCTTCCTACCAGATCTTCATTTCTTGAGAACTTTCTACTAAGAAGTACCACAGGTATTTTGTAAATATGTATTTCTAGGGCAGCTAGACAGCGATATTTATATAATCTTACTAGATACACCAGATGGTTTAATTATAAAACAGAATATGCCAGATAGATATTACTGCTTTTTTTTATATATGCATTTTCCTGTCAATAACTCGTCTTTCCAAGCTAAACACTTTCGTGTAATAGCTAATTATATCCTGTGAAAAACAAGTAATCCTTTAACCCTGCAGCATTTGGGCCATCGTTATCTATCAACCACATATGCTAAAGCTGACACCACCAGATATCCTTTTGGACACCCAAAAGAGAAAAACATACTTCTTTGCTCCAGTGCACATAACATGCATGGTATTTGCTATTTATGGGGACTCTCCATTTGTAAGTCACACACTGACGGAACTGAGAACAGTAAATGGTAGGCGCTACACAACACAGGCTATCAACTAGCCCTACCACCGTACGTTCAGGCAAAAGCAGCAGTTAATTTCTTATTATTCTAGTTACCTCCCACGGTGTGCGGCTGTAGAATTTATCAGCTTGGGTTTTGAGTGGCTTTTTACGTATTAATATATTTTTCTAAATGTAACCTTAAAAGTAACCTGCAATGCATCCACAGCAGAAGATAAACGGGAAAACTACTATTCAGAAGTACTCAAGCAAGGTGTTTCACTTTGACAAAGGACCCTACCCTGGAATGTTTACTATACACAAAGCACAGACATATTGCTCGCACACAAAATGTAAAATCTCATGTGTTTTAGCTGAAGGATTAAAAGATGGCTTTGAAAGGCTGAGGGACTTGGGTCTTTTCAGTCTGGAGAAGAGAAGGCTGAGGGGGGATCTGATCAACGCCTATAAATACTCAAAGGGTGGGTGTCAGGAGGATGGGGCCAGGCTTTTTTCAGTGGTGCCCAGGGACAGGACAAGAGGGAACGGGCACAAACTTGAACATAAGATGTTCCATCTAAACATGAGGAGGAACTTCTTTTTTGTGAGGGTGGCAGAGCCCTGGAAGAGGCTGCCCAGGGAGGTGGTGGAGTCTCCTTCTCTGGAGACATTCAAACCCCACCTGGACACGTTCCTGTGGGACCTGCTCTGGGTGGACCTGCTCTGGGAGGGGGTTGGACTATATGATCTCCAGAGGTCCCTTCCAACCCCATAGCATTCTGTGATTCTATGGCTCTGACCTGGCTGAGATTTCAGCCTACGGTATATTTGGGTTGAGTGTTCACTCGCGTCTCTTTACATATATCTGACCTCTTATACCCACACATGAAGTGGAAATTAGTTATCAGCTCTACAGGAATGAAAGGGAATCATATTTATTTTTTTTTTAAATTCCTCACAAGCTCTGATATATGAAGTGTAAGCAAAAGACAAATGCAGCACCGCAAATGATACAGGTGTTTTGTGAACCACAAAGCTAGACCAGAGACGGAGAAGGAGGTTTCCAAAACGTGCCTTAGTACCTTCATTCCCTATAGCCTTTAAGTCCTACTCTCAGAGCGTTCACCTGTGATTTTACGTACTTGCATGGTTATGCTTTTTGCTTTTTCTTCTTTTTTTTTTAAAAAAACCAAAACCAACCAAGTGGAATACTAGATGCCACAAGTTTATAATTTAAAGTTAAAAAGCCGAGAAAAACAAACAATAGGTAAAAAATACTTAACTTTTTTTTTTTTTTTCTGAATTTACTGCCATCAAAATTAAAGCTCAGATTCAGACAGCGACATACGATGCAGCTTCCAACATCATAGAATCATCTAGGTTGGAAGGGACCTTCAAGATCATCTAGTCCAACTATCAACCTAACTCTGACAAAAAAAAACCATCACTAAACCATGTCCCCTAGCACCATGTCAACCCAAATCATAGCGCTTATAGGACTTGTAAGAGGCAAGAAACAATATCACACTGCTATATGTATTTTAATAGGCAAGAAACAAATATATGGAGAAGCAGCCAGCCCAGAAGAGATGCGCACTCAAAGTATTAGGGGGAACATCGCCTTCTCACAAAACAAATCCAAGATGCAAATTGAAAAAAGGCAATTAAAATCCCTGAACTCCAAAACTAACATTTTTGCCATGCCACAACAGGTCTGAATGTGGTCTAATCATCCTTTGGACACTTAGTCCTGGTTTTGCTCATGCATGCACCCCAGCAGGGCACATGGGTGTGTTGCCGCAAGTCATTGGGCACAAGCCAGGTTTCACCAGGTAATCAGAATCGAGGAGCAATATCCTTGTTACTGCGCTCCCCGTACCTTGTGTCCCCTCAGCACGATCTGCAGAGGGTTGTGCCTCATGGAGTGCTGGCTCCACACTGCAGCCCCCATCCAACAGCATCCTTCAACACAGGCATCACTTCATATACCAGAGACACCACAGAACACAGGAGTGCCTTGGGTAGGGAGGCAACCTGAAGGGCAGAGCAGCCACCTGCCCACATTGCTTGCTCAAGGAAAACCCACTGGGCTGATCTGGCATGTACATGCTCATATTTTAAAGGAGAAATGATGGGTACTCCCAACGCTCACCCCAGAGTTCACAAACCCAACACTGCGCATCCTCCAGCAAAGCTAAAACTAAGTTCAGGCTGAAAAAAATGACTGGTTCTTCTCACCAAAAGCCTTCCTTATGCCGATTTCTAAAGGAAGACCTATATTCCTGAATGCAAGCAATGATCAGGCTTTCCGTAATCTAATTTCAGTCTTAAGCACAGGCTGCCTGAAAGGACAGGCTTTGGTGCCAGGAACTGTCTGGAGTTCAGATCATGCAACCATGTGGATTTTAGTAGTGTTCTTCCTGTATATAACATTATTTATGCTCACAAATTGCACTGTATAACATATGTGTTCCAGCCATGTTGTTGAGGTACTGTAGGAAATGGGCTTTTTTTCTTATTTTGGTGATTCTTTTCCCCTCCAGAACACACTGAACTGAGTAAAATCGGCAGAGTGGTTCTTAGTCATGTAGCTGTTTCTTGTATGCAACAGGAGCAAACATATTGTGTGAATGACATCAGCACTGCAGAAAGGTTGACAAAATATTACCAAAGACAGAAATTTCTTCAAACCTCTCAAAGATTCAGACAGACTTCCAATTAACTATTCATTCCTGTGACAAATTTGCACATTGATAAAGCATTCAGCTTACTCTAAGTCATTCCTGCCGTTTCAGCTGGAGATTCGTCCGCCTTTTTTCTGTAAGTTTTGTAGTTACTTTCCACTAAACAACCGTCAACTTTTGTCCCAGCCTCATCTGCTCTTCAACATTTTTGCACAGCTTTGCTTAAAACAGCAAGATTATTTCTAGAAAGGCTGGATTGTTGGGCAGAGAGAAACCTGATGAACATCAACAAGTGCAAGTGTGGGGTCCTGCACCTGGGGAGGAATAACCCCATGAACTGGTACAGGTTCGGGGCTGATCTGCTGGAAAGCAGCTCTGAGGAGAAAGACCTGGGAGTCCTGGTGGACAACAAGTTGACCAAGAGCCAGCAATGTGCCCTTGTGGCCAAGAAGACCAATGGTCTCCTGGGGTGCACCAAGAAGAGCGTGACCAGCAGGCGGAGGGTGGTCATCCTGCCCCTCTGCTCTGCCCTGGGGAGGCCCCATCTGGAGCACTGTGTCCTCCCCAGTTCAAGAAGGACAGGGAACTGCTGATGAGGAAAGGCTGAGAGACCTGGGGCTGTTCAGCCTGGAGAAGAAAAGATTGAGAGGGGACCTCATCAATGCTGAGTAATATCTAAAGGGTGGGTGTTAAGAGGATGGGGCTAAACTCTTCTCAGTGGTGTCTGGTGACAGGAAAAGGGACACAAGCTGGAACACAAGAAATTCCATCTGAACATGAGGAGGAACTTCTTTCCTGTGAGGGTGGCAGAGCCCTGGAAGAGGCTGCCCAGGGAGGTGGTGGAGTCTCCTTCTCTGGAGACGTTCAAAACCCACCTGGACACGTTCCTGTGCAACCTGCTCTGGGTAGACCTGCTTTAGCAGGGGGTTGGACTAGATGATCTCCAGAGGTCCCTTCCAACCTCCAAAATGCTGTGGTTCTGTGATTTCACCTGCATGTTTCTTAGCCAGTCTGTTTTCTTCTTATCAACCTCTTCCCAAACACATTAATTTTGCGGAATGAGATACTGTTAAAACCAGAGCAAAGGAACAAACAAAAAATCCTCCAGAGCATGAATTAAGAAATCCACACAATTAGTTCATTAATCAATTCAGGCATCAACAGGGTGAAAAAAATAAAGGTTTACTTGAGATCTTGTGAGCCCTTCACGGGCAAGGTCTACTGACAAAGATTAAACATGTAGATGTGAAAGCAATGGCCACATGAGCAAGGGCTTTATGAGCAGGTGCTATTGTTAACATTATGCACTATGGCTTCTTAGGTGGAATATACTGATGTATCTCACCCAGTGCTTTTGCACTACAGTTCTATTTCAGCTGTAGTTTATGTTTTAATAAAGTATCTTCCTTTGAAGACGTGATTGAGAATCACCACATCTGTAGATACCTCCCAGTGGTGACAAACAACGCAGATAAAAAAAAAAAAAGTCCCACCCCTACCTGGAATGTATAGAATCATAGAATGGTTAGAGTTGGAAAGGACCTTAAACATCATCGAGTTCCAACCCCCTGCCATGGGCAGGGACACCTCCCACCAGACCAGGTTGCTCAGAGCCCCATCCAGCCTGGCCTTGAACCCCTCCAGGGATGGGGCAGCCACGGCTTCTCTGGGCTTCAAACTTTAACTGAACTTTCTGGTATCTACATCTATGTAGTCTAATTTCCAGAGCTGTTCAGCCTTGTTATTTATTGAAATGATGACAGTTCAGTATGGAGAACTTAAGATCTAAATCAAGACATCTGGGGATTCTTGGTCTCACTATAAAGCGTGATGTAAATGGAAGTGACTGGAAGCTTGCAAAGAAGTCATGGAATCTTAGATCATTCTTTTTAGTGACTCAGCTGGAGGCTGACATGGTGGTAGGTAAGAATCTCAGACTATATAAAACATACTGGAAGAGTCAGGAGGATTCTCATTTTCCAGGCTGCTACAGTCAAAAAACATTGCCAAGTCTTACAATTTTAGGAAGAACTACAACGAAAGACAAAGGTTATACCATCAGATATGAATGATTCACAGGCATAGCTGTGGGCTAAAGAGGTTTTTTGCCTATTTATCTAGAATATGAATTGGATCAGTGGGCAGCAACTGATCATAACTTCTCCATCTTAAAAACAAAAAAACCAACCAACCAAACAAAAAAACCTTCAAAAACCCCAAAAAACCCACCACCAAGAAACCATGAAACAACCAACACAAAGAAACAACCAACAAAAGAAACAAAAATTGCTGTTCTGAGTATGACCATGTGAACTCACTAAATGGCCAGAAAATCCTTCTTTGTTCCTGAGGGAACTATGGAGAACGTTCAACCAGGTGTTCCAGTCTGCCCTGGAGTATCTTCATCCCGAGGCAATACCGTCTGTGAGACATCAGACCCAAGAGCACAGCACTACGTTCACAATTCTGTCTTTCACTTCAACCCCCATCCTCCCACATACAGCCCTGTTCTGGGCATTGTTTTTCACACATGAATGTCAGCAGCATCACAAAACTCTTTCTAGAAACACCAAAGATTATGAAAAAGTGTCTTATTCTTCCCACGCAGGAGCTCTGGAAACGCAATTAATGCGATAGAGATTCTGAGACAGTGAGCCCTCCTGACAGTCAAGTTACATCGCTTCAATTTGGGCTCAACATCACACTAAGTTCATGTGGTTCCCAATTAATACAAAAGCAATAAGGCTACTTTTCTCTGCCCACAATATGCCACGTCGATGGTTTTGATTTTAAGCGTTGCAATGGATTTAGAAATTCAAAGTTTGTTGCCACTACCGTCTGTCAACATCTCCAAAGTATTTTCGATTATTTTAGCTTAGGTTCAAAACAGCAATAATGGGAATATTTTCATTCTCGGTACTAATTCATTACTGCAAGTCAGAGCAGGCAATTCTGACAAAATTAACACTGATGTTCCCCTGGTATAGATCCATCAATTAAAATTTCTAAGTAGAGATGAGATGAAATGGAGAAGCACAACCAAAAGAAAACACTACTTAGAACGAAACCCCAGATTTCATTAATGTATTTATTACTCAAATAATTATGGCTTTATTCCTGTTACATTAGCTCACTGCAAGTTATTTCCACAATCTTTGATTAGCATAGCACTGATTATGTAATTTTGAAATGTTTTCTCGAGGGGAAGCAGTTTCCTTTGTTTACTTCTATTCTTGAGAGACTCAGTTTCATTTAAGAGATCACAAGAGGGTTTTGTTTTCCATCACCTACTGGGAAACATGAAGTGTCAAAAAATGACTCTTGGCTAGAATATATATATATATATTTTTTTTTTTTTAAGGCAGAATCTTTAAGAAATGCACTTTTTATAATTGTTATCATGCTTTCACTTATTCACTTACTCCCTTTTTGAATATGGATTTGAAACCATTAATATAGAATACAAAATTACTCTTTGAATCAAGGAATATTATAAACAAAGCTGTTATTTTTTACCTGTCACCAGTTTAAAAACAGTCAGAGTGGAAAATATTTTTGTTTAAGTGCCTTCAGGCCTTTATATTTCAATAAAACATTGATTGTTATTAAAAGTCCCACAAAAGATATTGAAGACGACCTAAGTTCTTCTTCCTCTCAATAACATAACTCGCAAATTTAGAGATCTTTAAGGATCCTCTCTGTAAAGCGCAAAAGATCTCAATCCCCAAATGTAGAAAAATGGGCAAGGAGGGCAAGAGACCACCATGGTTAAGCCATGACCTGCTGGTCAAGCTAAGGGGCAAGATGGAGCTACACAGGAAATGGAAGAAGGGACAGGCATCCTGGGAAGAGTATAGGGATGTTGCCAGGATGTGTAGGGATGAGGACAGGAAGGCCAAGGCACAGCTAGACCTGAACTTGGCAAGGGATGTAAAAAAAAACAGGAAAGGCTTCTACAGGTACATTAACCAGAAAAGGAAGGTTAAAGAAAACGTACCCCCCGTGATGAGCGACGGTGGGGAACTTGTATCAACAGACGAGGAGAAGGCGGAAGTTCTCAACAACTTATTTGCTTCAGTCGTCACTGGCAACCCCTTTCCTCCT
>VXAK01020778.1:0-14206 GCA_013399435.1 Arenaria interpres
TAAGCTGCCAGTTCTCAGTAATATTTAATGTGAGGCAGTCATCTCCCTCTACTCTGTACCTTTGAAAATTTTCCCCTCCTCAAGTCATAGAATACATCAAAAAATGAAAACATACCTTATGTTGTCTTTAGCTCTCCGTTTTTCTTCAATGTATCTGTGAGTTTCTAATCTAGACTCTGGAGTATACGGTGTAGGCTCCTCCCAAAATCTTCTGTCTTCTTCATCATCTTCAGCTGTTCTCCACATTTCTTGTTCTCTGCCTCCTTCTCCCTGATGGCTTTCTTTGTTGTGTAGAGAGTCTGGGCTACACAAGATCACATGGAATATCATCCCAATGAAAGAGTAACAGTACTTGCTAATGAATTCTTACAATAATATTTTTTTAACCCAATAATAATAACTGTATAATTCCTACAAGGAACAGTATCTTATAGTTTTGGACAATATTCTCTGTTCTGCTTCTTTCATTAACCAACAAAACATATTTTGACATAATGTTTTTCACAGATTTAACTAAGAAATGATACTATGGTTATGCCTAACATTCTGAAAACCCTGATAGATAGTTCAACAGATTTAATTTCAGGAGGAACATTTTCAGATACCCCTGGTGAAAAAACCCCTTCAGGGCATGTGATGTTTAAGTATTCCCAATATCAATCAGCAGCAGATTGGACATTTTATAAGGTAGTAACATTTTACTTAGACATTTCCTCAGTGTGATTTTGGAGCCTGAATCACTTTCCCTGTCCTAGCTCTAAGCCTCTGTAATCTTCAGAAATTCTCTATCAGTGTAGAGAGAAAACTAAATTTATATTACAGATATGATCTGTGAGGACCAAGTTCTATAGCAAGCTCCATGGAACTTAGTCTGTATTGTATTAAAAGTAAGATGGATGGCAACTGCAGTGGAAGGTGACCCCAGCCAAAAATCCTTCTGCTATCCAGGTAATCTCAATGATATCAGGTGGAGGAAGTACAGAAATCAACATTCCATAACCTTTTGCATCTCAAAAGACCTGCAATATTCCATTCCAGTCTTCATATCTAATAACTATAAAGCAAAAGAAATTATAGGTGAACAGCTGCTTTCCCTGGAAGCCCTGCATTACCTTAAATAACAATTTCCAGCTGTTCTCCTGAAAGAAGCTATCAATTACATTCTTTTGGCACCCAGACAATTTAGTTTGGAGTTTTTGGGACAAAAATTCTATTGTACTGTCTGCAGGTCAGTAATTCATTATGTTTGTAATTAATTATATTTTTCATTAGAGATAACATGCATGATGAAAAATAATTTTGCTAGAATCAACAATAAAGGCAAACAAAAATATTTAAGTGTAGTTATATAAACTGTTTAATGAGGAAAAATAAAATTCATAATGAAGAAAGAGAAGAATTATGTTTACTCATGAACTGTTGTTGCTGATACCTGTCAAATTCAAGCTTAGATTTCATTTGGTTTTCTTTCTTGTCCTTTCTTTCTTGCATTCTTCTTTGAGCCTCTTCTTTTTCTCTGGCCCTTTTAAAAAGGTAAGCTTGTTCCTGCTCTCTGATTTTCTGTTTCACTTCTGGATAGTTTTGAAGTGCTTGAATCCTCTCTGAACGTTCTATTTCTTTACTGTCCAAGCACTTCCCAAAGGGAAAAAAAAATCAATATAGGTATGTGAGAACTTTTAAACATATTCAAATCAATAAACCCATTAAGCTGTAGGTTAGTTGTGATAAATTATTTTCTGTGCAAAATTAAAAATATGCCTTTCAAATGTCAATACTATTATGTAAATTATACCGTATTAAAAAAAAAATAATCAATAAAATACTATTCAGATCTGAAAATGGTTTTGTGTGTTTGAGAGCTGCTTTTTGCATTTTCCAGGAATTTCAGTTGGTCTTATTGGACTATGTAGTAGAGAGAGTCCCTTCAGCTATTTCTGATATTTGTCTGACCTTGATTCAGCTCATGAAACTATCACAAAGTTATTAATTTTGATGTGATAGTTTATTGCCAACTAAGTAGCTGAATATACCCCTAACAAGTCCAGCAAACGTCTGTGCTTCTCCAAGGGAAATTATGGGAGCATAGATCAGACTGGGACTGCCTGTTTTGATGGCAGGAAATCATTACATCAGTACATCATTGCACAAAACCTCAATCTCAAAGTATCTTTTTACAGTTGATGCCACACAGTACATTTTTACATCGATTTCTGTCTTTCTACTTACTTACACTGTTGGTTTGGTACATATTGTGGTATGGTACCACCAACCTGGTAACTTTCTGCAATCATGAAAATAGTTTAAAAATACATTGTGTATATAAAAACAAATGAGAAAAAAAGCGAAAATGGTACAGTTGTGAATTTATTTTTTCAGAATTCTCTTTAAAGATCTCCAATGAAAATGATGGAAAAGTTAACAAATGCATGTGGTTCGGTCAAAACAGAAACAATTTATTATCACATTATTTACTCTAGCCACTTATTTTTGAGAATATAATTTAATTTCTTTTGAAGAGTAAGAAAAATACACCCCATTTTCCCACCATGGGCATTTATTTTCTCTGGGATTAGTATATTCAGTCAACAATCCTGGTTATTGATTTGGATATAAATTTAATTTTAAAAATCTTACTTTTAATTGATGAAGGGTTGCTACCACATACTGTCTATAACCTTCAAATTCAGTACATGGGTTACCCACTAGAAACAGTTCATTCAGATGTATGTTATATTTTAGGGCTTCAATACTGGTGAGTTCGCCAATGAAATTTGCTGTTAGGTCAAGTTTCTTCAGTTCTTCACAACCTGGTTGAAAAAATATTTGTCCATAATATAAAAGTACACATGACATCACAAACACATAATTGGATATAAAACTATCTGCATTTGTTCTCTGTATACTAATTTCATCTTATTAGAATACATCCTCTCCAAGCCACAAGTGAAAGAGTAACTCACAGCCTAAGTTTATGAGGTCACAATACTTATAGAAAGAAAAATATTTTAATAAAATGCAAAATAGCAAAACCTATTATAGATTTTATCGCTATCAAAACTTTGTGACCAGTTCTTGTATACTAGATGAGCTATTAAATTTTTCATTTCTGGATAAACTAGATTTCAGTTTTAACAGGCTGACCGTCTTGGTACCCCTCCTCAACTGAGTTTACGGTATGGCTAAAAGAATGTCTAATTGCTTCAGGGGAGCAGGGTCAATTATGGGTTTTATTTCTGTAACTGCTAACCCTAGATAACATTACTGAAGAGTAAAGATAAGATTATGTTAAAATTGACTCCAAGTCAAGATGAGGTTTCCACTCTATGGACTCAGCTATTGAGGCAAATACTTTATCGCTGGTTAAATTGCAAACACCAGTCAGAAAACATTGTTTGTTAACCAAAACAATTCATTATAAATAAAAGCTCTAAATTAGCTAACAAGATGCTCTGGAAAATCTGGATGCAAAATTTATCAGCCTCTCCTTTCATCATAATCTCTCCATGAGTCATAACCTTGACTCTAAGAGTAAAAATGTTTAGCTAAGAGCAACTTCAACTTCAATGCCCATCATTGTAATCAATTCTTTTCCTTTGCAGGTCTATTTGGCAAGTATTTTATGCATAAGGGAACTGCAAGAAAATAAACAACTCAAAATGATTTATTATGGATTTAAATAACCCAAATTTTTGTGAGGCTCACTCCCAAAGGTTCTGACTCCTGAGTAAATGACAAATCACAATGATAAATAATGCTGCCTGATAAAGGAACATAAAAATTACTGGCATAAAAACAGATGCAAATTTCTCAACAAATTGCAAAATATGTAATGCACTACCTATTTCTTCAGCTTTAATGAATTTGTGTTTAGCCTATTTGCTTACTGTTTTATTTGATTTAAGCCATCTTGAACCAGCTTGTAGACTTACAAACACAATAAAACAAAAAACCTCAACAAACAAACAAAAAACCTCAACAAACAAACAAAACCCCCAGCATTTATTTTTATTGTTCCCTTGTTAAAGTGGACATTTTAAAGATTCAGCAACTGGCTAGTCAGAATCAAGACAGAAAATGAAATCAACTCAGAAATTATTCAAGTGATACAGAATGCGTTTATGGGTGACTCTAAGTCTTAGATTTTGACATTGGAAAATGCTAGATCTTTCCACATGCAACTAACTGGAGTACTGCCTCCAGCACTGGAGCCCTCAGCACAGGAAAGATATGGACCTGTTAGAGCTGGTCCAGAGGTGGCCACAAAGACGAGAGGGATGCTATGAGTACAGGCTGGGAGAGTTGGGGTTGTTCAGCCTGGGGAAGAGAAGGCTCCAGGGAGACCTTACTGCGACCTTTCAGTGCTCAAAGGGGGCTTATAAGAAAGACCAGGGCCTGTTTTTAGCAGGGCCTGTTGCAATAGGACAAGGGGTAATTGTTTTTAAGTTAAAAGAGGGTAGATATAGACTAGAAAGGAGGAAGAAATTCTTTGCAATGAGGATGGTGAAACACTGGACCAGGTCCCTGGAAACATTCCAGGTTAGGTTGGATGGGTCTCTGAGCAACCTGATCCAGTTGAACATGTCCCTGCTCATTGCAGGGGGGTTGGACTAGATGACCTTTAAACTTCCCTTCCAACCCAAACTCTGGGAAACGATTCTCTTCTACGATTCTATGAATTACAGTGGCGGGATAAAGGATTAAACACAGAAAAAAATGGAGAGGACTTCATGGAATGACAGAGAAGAATAATCTGTAAAACCATTTAAAAATACCCCAGACTGCCAATGCACCCTCTGTAGAACCTTCTTCTGTGTGACACTTGATTGCTGAAGATGACTGCTGAAACATTACACAACAGAGACTTTTTACAGCCTGCATAGCATTAAAAAAACCCTTGCATTGTTCCATCTAACCTGCATAACAAACTATCTTATCTTTAAAGAGGGAAAATACTAATTTCATGAAAAATACAGATTCTTGGTTTGCAAAGTATTAATGAAAAGAGCCATCACAACCGGCAATTCTGGTGAGAGAGTATGCAAAAAGTGATCTAAAATACATTTCAGGAAGTGCAATGACAAAACTGCAGCAGAGCAAGCATTTGCTACAAAGAACCATTTGTTGAAACTCTGCACACAAAAAGGCTCTGAGAATCAACAAAGTATCTTTACTTGTGGACACACTTAATGGCTTCCACCCTTTTTTTTTTTTTACACTGTCACAACTGAAGTGTTTCAATATGAAAAGGCAAAATGATTTGTTTAAAATCTGACCTTCCAGATTTTCAATTCTTTCAATATTGTTCAAAGCTACATTTAAATATTCCAGCTTCTTCAGTTTTCCCACATTTTCTGCAACAAAACATAGATCTGTTATTTCAGTTTGCTTCATTGGGAAAGCCATTAACATTTTAATTGCTCAGTTGACTTCAAAGAAACAATAAATCAGAAAAACAGGAAGGAAAAATCAGAATATGTATCAGATTATTAAGCATTAATATTTTAATATTAATGAAAAGACAAAATCAAAAAGATCTCTGAAAACACAAACTAACTTAAAAAATAAAAAGAAATAAGGAAGGTTATAAACACATTTTTTTAATCATAATTTCCCAAACCACTTATATAATGCAAGAGGGCTGGCCAAAAAGCATGGTGAAACATTCCATTTGCCATGAAACTCAGAAAGGATCTGGCCATACTTAGTCAAGCTTTACAAAATTAGAGTTTTACACTCACTTATATATAAAAGATTGGCTTCTTTAGTACACATTTAATTTTTAAAGATCTTTTATCTAAAGGGTTAATACAAGCAATCTCCTTTCCTCCCGTTTTAAAAATTTTGCAAATAAGGATTTATATGGCTTTAGTATGAACAAAACAAAGACACCCACCATCACCACAATCTGGAATCTAAACAGTATTATATATTATACTATATTATTAGCAGGTTCCCAACGTGTGGGGCTGTGTCAGAACAGCTAGCATTTTGTCCTTTGAATACAGAAAGGGGATAAAGAGGGAATAGGGGAACAACAATCTTCATCGGTCTCAAAAATGTCAGAAAAATGCAAATACCCCTCAAGATACATGACAGGTCAGAGACATACATCTAAGACAAGATACATAGTATTACTTGTGTCACAGTTCACCAGTTTCTCCCCACTGTTGTGGGGAGATGTTCCAAAGATCTGACTGGAAAACCTATCCAATGAAGTTATGAAGAATACCTCGAACCCTAATTCACAAGCTACACTGATTAACTGTTGTACAAACTGTCCTGCTGAGACAAAGAAAGAAATCCAAGAAGAGGGAGCTTCACCTAACCAACACAGCTCATGTCTACAGCTTAATTAGTTGTCTAGGCTCCTCTACAATCAATAAGGAGAAATGGGCTCTTCATGGTGCAATTTGTCTTACCTTAAACTGGCTCTATAGAACCAGTGAACCAAATCATACTCAAAAATACACCTTTTCTTCATCATTGACTATAAAGGGAAGCCACAGTAACTGTCTACAACATAGATATCTAAACGTTTGGTGACATGAATCCTGCCACTTAGTTTACTAAGACTTTGAGAGATATTTTCTTCATAATTCACAAACGCAATGAAATTAATTTCTCAGTAAGGACCTGGGCAGCTTAGGTTGGCTATTCCTTTTTCTTACAGTATTTTGGTAATGGCAGTGTCCATACACATGAAGATGTTGGAGAGAAAAGTGTTGAAGCCAAAGGCATCTTGTGGGTTTTTTTCCATTTAAGAACAGAACCAGGACTCATCCATACAGTGGGTGCCTTACAACTTGCTGTCTGGTTAGTAGGCAAGTTGGATCTTGGGGGCTGTGTAAAGGTTTTCTTTAAGGGGAGAAAAGACAGATCCCAGGAGAGTCAATATAAACCATTTAGCTATGATATTTGAAACGTGCTTGGAAATGTGTGCTCTGCACGAACATGTTGGTATCCACTGGGAAGAATTACTTCTCAAATTCAGTACTTTGTCACACAACCTTATTGGCAACCTTTTTGGTCACTACTTATACAGTGCTTTTTTATTTTTGTTACTAAGGTAGTATCTTGGAAAGCTGTTACATTACACAAGAATATATGAAGTAGAAAGTTGCACATTTTTCCAACTCCTACAGTTAGAGTAAGTTAAGACAAAAATTGAGTATCTCAGAAATGAGACTGTTGAAAAAATCTTGCGTCCAAAAAGCAGTAATATGAATGATATACCATACTAACCTACAGGAGATAGAAGTGTTGACAAAAGAACAAGATGCAGTCTTGTACCTTACTAAGGACAGAGCAACAGAGAGAAGGACATGGTAACAGAGAGAAAAACAACTTATTTTAGTCCCATTTTTGATGGAGCGGAGCAGAGCAGCATAAAGCAAAAAGCTTATTCTCTCTGGGACAAGATTCCTCCACTGTAAGAAACGCAGATGTTATTACCAGTACAGATACTCCCTAGGGGTTTCCTGATGAGCCCCTCCAGGGGATTTTAAGTCCTGAGCACAGAATTTCACCCTAAAACTAGATTTTCTTTTCTTCCTCTGAAGGAACTTCAAAGAAATATGCTAATATAATTTCTAAGCACTTTTGACTTTCCATTCTTCATCTACATCTGTGGAGTCCAAGCTTTTCCAGTCCAAGGCTAGGAACCATGTGAACCTACACCACAAAACACAGACTGTAGGAAAGTGTACCTTCTCCTGTGGTGCAGGAAGACCATTGAGACTTCACTGTAAAAAGTTGCCTTTATGCACAAAAGCAAGTATTTTATCTGAATGAAAATTATTTTAATGTTAACAAAAAAGACCATTAGTATGAAAACTGAATTTAAAAATGAGCATGAGGAGAGCTAGTCCTATGATACCACAGTTCATGGCATATGCTAAACTGTTCATCTCTCCGTTTGCCACAAAGACAGGATATTAAAGTTATATCTTGACTTACGAGATTTTAATCAATAAAAGGTGTTCCACACATATTCTAGTGACTTCTATTTCAGTACAACCTTTTTCATTAAAAATTTCTCTTGCAAATTTCTAAGCTGCTTAGAAATTTATTAAAGAGACAGGGAAAGGAAATCTTATATAGGTAGATCCACAAAGGACTTTTATGTAGTTACTCACTCTGCATTCCCTTAAAATATAACCCAATGGTAATTTTTTTCTAATTTCAAAATTATGCATGTAAATCCATTTAAAAAGAAACATATCCAGAAAACACTTACCAATTTTTGGAATTAGATTGTTCTGAAGATAGAGAATTTTTAAATCTCGACACCATTTGTCAAGATACTCTAGTTTTTCTATTTCCTGCTGATGTAAAGAGATTTCTTCCAGTGAAAAAATTTCACAGTCGTTATGTTCTGCACGTCTTCTAACGAGATCTTCAGTGACTGAAAGAAACATTAGATGTCATATCTCCCTTTAGTCATTTTCTGCCATCTGATTTATGAATCTCTTGTAAAATCATCAAAATCTTTTGTTTCGCCATACCAAATACATAGCCGGTAGGAACCCCACCAAAAAGAAAAAAAAAATCTGCTAGAAAAGACATCAAGTGCCAAGTAACTTCAGCCCACTCTGCCATGGTAAACATCTTTTTTGAAACACTCATGTCACCTGTAATATTTAGAAAAATCCGTATGAAAACTGCTGAGTCTTCCATATGAGTGTGATACCCCTGCAGAAATTAGTCCAACATCCATTATTTTCAGCATAGCTCGGGTTGCAGATTGATGCATGTAGGCAAGCAATGGAGTGTTTTATGTTCTTTTACTTCCTGATGCCAGATGTTCACAAAAAGTAAACTAGCTACAGCGTGTCATCATATTCTTCCACCAGCACAGTGTGCCCAGGAATAAGCAGGGTGAATGCTGAAAGTGGGCAGATATTTTTCACTTTTTCAGTCCTTGAGGCAACACCATAACCAATTCATGCTTATAAATGTTTATGTTAGAATGAAATTTAATCCTGGGTATTTCTTAAGCACTACCAGCTCATTAGCAGCCCAGCAAAGGAGACTCAGTGGCCGAAAGACACCAGAGACTTGGGTTCAGAGTTTTCACATGGTAATATTTAATGCCAGGCAATCTTTCAAACAATGAAAAGGCTGTGTATAATGAAGGTAAAGAAATTCTGTGAGAATCAGTGCTCTTGAACTAGAAGTTATTACTTTGTTTCCAGCCCACTGCACCAAAAAAGCACTAGCATTTTTCTCTCCTTGACAAGCAGTGAACTACAGTGAAGTACTGATTAAAAAAGTAGGGTTTTCTCAAATTAGCATAGGTATTTTCTTGATGGTTAATGCCAAAAAATGGCTAGTGAGCCTTCCAAAAAGACTGAAGGAAATTAAGTAAAAAGAGGAAATACACAGAGAACTATGAAAACAAATTGTTCCTATCATGCATTAATTAAAATTATTCTTTCATTGCTTCTGTGTCTCAGGGACAAGCCTCTCAGGGAGGCTTTGTGAAATCATCCAGTTTTATTCGTGGCCCTGGAATGGCTGCACAAATTCACACGGACTGGTCTGCTACAAGCTGGGTAAACTATGTACCAATACAGCCCAAACTTGAACAGTGTAACTCCTCTATCTACAGCCTTTGGGAAAAAAAGTGGAAGTGGTCTTGCATATATTGTATTATTTATAGATGATCAGGGTTAAATCTAACTTCTGTTCAACAGTTTCATCTAACATGATTTACAGAACTACCGCAGAATCCCAGAATGGTAGGGGTTGGAAGGGACCTTTGGAGATCATCTAGTCCAACCCCCCTGCCAGAGCAGGGTCACACAAAACAGGTTGGACAGGAACGCATCCAGGCAGGTTTGGATATCTCCAGAGAAGGAGACTCCACACCCTCTCTGGGAAGCCTGTTCCAGTGCTCTGCCACCCTCAAACTATCCTCATAGTGAGATGGAATTTCCTGTGTTCCAGTTTGTGCCCATTGCCTCTTGTTCTTATCACCATTATATGTGATATAATATTATATAATGGTGATACTAATATTGATGTAAGAGCAATATATGCCAACACATTGGGGAAGTTAAGTGTCTTTTTCTTTTATAATCATGTTGGGCAGGTTTGCTGCATCTGAATAAACACCTTCCCTTCAACAGCCCATTGATTAAACCTGATTAAATTAACAGAGAAAAGAGAAAAAAAAAAAAGGCAACGATCATTACTAAATATTTTAGACTTCATAGAAAATATGAAAAACATTGGCATTTCTAATCAGTTTCTTGGCAAATATGCTGGAAATTAAAAAAAAAAAAATTGCCTGAGTACTAATGTGTTTTGTGGCAGATATTTCATTGCTGATATTTCCAGTGCAAACAGTATGTTTGAGCAAGAAAACAATACTCCACAATCTGTATACATAAACCCTGGAGACAACATTATGGTCTATACCTTTTATGCAAAAAGAAGTCATATGAGATATTCCAGACAGACTTTTATTAGTCAGATTTCCTTTTGCTAATGAAAAGAAAATTGAAATGATTGTGTCAGTGATTATGCAAAAACATTTACTTTCATTACCAGATGGTTTGCAAGGCAGAGACAATCATTCCCAATAGATGCTACAGTGGAGCTTTACAGACGTGTTTTGGGGACCTGCTGTAGGGAACTGAGTGAACATTTGACATCTTATATGCTATCTAGTTTATTTAAGAGGAATGAGGGAAACAAACTTGCAAGAGAAAACAACAGATTATATATATAAAAAAAAGCTTTCCCAGGACATTTACAAAACACATTACAACACTACTTCCCACTGAGAAGTTCATTAACCAGAATATCTGATGTTGTGTGCAGTAATAGGAGAATGGACCAGTGACTTGAGAGATCACAGCTACTCTCGTGTTCTCATGAACACAGGAGGAAGTAAGAGACGGCAACAATCAACTGGAGGTAACAGATCTTGAAGATTTTACAGCTGGGCTTCCAAAAATGACATGTTTTACTCACAAAGGAACAGATAAAAAGGAAAGGATTAAAGAAATTGAAAGAATAAGCATGTGGACAGCTGCAGATATATCAATAAACAGGAGGGGAATTTGCGTTTCAGAAAAGTGAAGTATTCAACCATTATTTTAAGACTCAAATCCATACTATGCTGTCCAGGCTATGAAGCTGTTCTCCTTCAGGCAGTGCCTGCTCAAATCGGGCATCTGCCAGCTTCATGCAGAGAGAAGGAGTTCCTTTCCAAAGCACTATATTAGCCCAGCAAGGCATGGGCAGTCCAGTGACAGTACACAATCAAAACAGATTACAGGGACAAATCACAGATGAAGGGAACCCCTCAGCAGTTTTTTTCTTGAGTGATATGTATGAGCACTCAGTATTTTCTGGCCATAGTGCTTTAGCTCTCAAAGGTTATGGATTCATAAGTAATAGTATGGTGTATTTTAACCTCACACAGGGGTTTTTTGTGTCTCTGATCAAGTGTCTGCATGGGCTGCTTCTAGCTAAAAAAAAATAAATTATCATGTGGTGTGGAAAATTTATATCTTCAGGGAAAGGCCAGCGCTGACAGCTCTAGGCCCAGACATGAGCCATCCCATCGAGCATCTCCCCACATACAGAGGGGTCCCTGCCTGGGTCACCCCACTGTTGGGCCTCTCAGGGGCTGTTTCAGGAGGTGAGCACACCCCTGTGCTATGCTTGGTCGAATAAAATGGGTTCCTATTCCCCGGGAGGAGGGAGACCAGACAATCCAGCCAGGTGAGGAGAGGAAGGGAGGCAGGAGGGGAGAGGGGTGTGGGGGATGGCAGCAAAGGCGGGGGGCGGTGAGAGGAGANCCGCAGCCTCGGCACCCGCCGCCGCCTCACGCCAGAGCGGCCAGAGGTGCCCGTGTGCCCGCCCGAAAAGCAACATGACTTAAAAATTACTCTTGTGTCATCCAGAAGTAAGATTTTACAACTCCGGCTGCTCCTGGCCCCTTTCTTTGGCCGGGCAATCGTGTATGAAGTGCCTCTTCCTCAGGCATATATCTTTCATCTATTATTTGTATGGTATTTTTGTCCTCCTGTATATCCACCAACTAGTTTGCCTAGCACATTTTGGGCTGAAAGCGTGTTTTCCATTTGTGGAAGTGGCTTGTTCCCAGGATTCACAGAATCATAGAATCATTTATGTCAGAAAAGCCCTTCAAAATCATCAAGTCCAGCCTTTAATCTAACTGCCAACCCCACCACTAAACCGTGTCCCTCAGCACCACACCTACCCTTCTTTTAAATACCTCCAGGGATGGTGACTCAACCACTTCCCTGGGCAGGCTGTTCCAAAGCTTCGCAACTTTTTCTGTGCAGAAATTTTTCCCAGTTTCCAGTCTAAACCTCCCGTGGCACAATGTGAAGCTGTTTCCTCTCATCCCGTCCTATTGCCTGTGACTTGGTGATCCCCACCTGGCTACAGCCTCCTTTCAGGTAGTTGTAGAGCGCGATATGGTCTCTCCTCAGCCTCCTCTTCTTCAGACTGAACAACCCCAGCTCCCTCAGCCTCTCCGCATAAGACTTCTCTCCAGACCCCTCACCAGCTCCGTTGCCCTTCTCTGGACACGCTCCAGCACCTCAGTGTCTTTCTTGTAGTCTTATCAAACCTAAATGTCACCTTCTACTAACAGGAAATTCACACATAAGTTTAAATAAAGATGTAGGATTATCTTCTTTTAAATAATGAAATTAATTTATTAAGTCATTTGCCTCTAATGTAACACATGGAACTCCCCACAGCCACTCTGAAACTTTCTAATTGTATTGCTATTTAGAGGATAGGAGAAAGGAGGTGCCATTCAGTTAAAGCTACTAAGCTTTGTGGAGATAATGGGACACAAAGGAGCAGAAGTAGTTTATGCGCTTTAGTTTAACTCCGTAGTATTTGTCCAGGTCTGTGGGACAGGGTAAGTAGCAAATCCAGGCTGAGGACAGGGACATGTGGCTGGTTGGATGGCACCACCGCGTGGCCCAAGGCCACTCCACAGAGCCACAGAGATCAAAGAAGAGCCACTGGCAAGGCCTTCCACTACGTATCCATTTATTTCATATTAAATTGCAGGCCCCTTCAAATAATGACTTTTATAGCTGCACCTTTTGCCGTTACTATGAATTTTTTGCTAGAGAGCATAGCTCCTAATTAAGGCAATCATTTTAAAGAAGAAGAAGAAAAAATCTTGTTCTTGCTCTGTCAATATTATTCAGTGCTGTGACTACATTGTATTGCATAGAAATACCTGTATTATTTTCTTATGCTAATCACACAGCAATTACCATTGTGGGCAAAACAGACTCAACTTGGGGAAATTATTTAGTTTATTGTCAATTAAACAGAATAGGAAAATGAGAAATAATAGCAAATCTAAAACCACCTTCCCTCCACACTTCCTTTCTTCCCAGCTCAACTTCACTCCAAACTCTTATACCTGTACATCCTGATTTAAACCACAGTTTCTTATAATCAGTGTATACATAGGTGCTGGTTTGCCAAAATTAGTTAAGCTGTAGGACTACTTGTTTGAGCAGATAACTTCTCACTTGTGATGAGCATAAAAGAGGTATTCTGTGTATATCAATGACTGAAAAGCTCTTGGAGTGTATTTGTTTTCCTTTTGTGACGAACAGCTTTGTTTCTGACTCTGGGCTAAACTATTCAGGAAGTCAGAAAGCAGTGCTTTGGAGCATGTGTTTGCAGCAGGCTAGTCCTAACCTGGTGGTTTAGCACAAATGGGGCAAAGCTAAATGCTGAAGGAGGATAATCATACTGGTTTCTTGTCCTTAAAACCGCCAGCTCTTTAGAACGAGGCTTATAATCCATGACCTTGATTTATTTGGAATAACAACAAAATAACAAAGTGTAATTTACCATCCTCGAGCATCCGAGGTGCTGTGCTAAGACCCTTGCATGCTCAGAACTGCAATACGGCTCTCCAAGTCATGCCCTGTGTTTCTAACTTCCAGTATACTCCAGTCAAAGGCTAAAAGGTCTGCCAGAGCGTCTTGTTGCCCTTGGGATACACTGAACTGCTGAACCATGACAGTTTCAGAAACAGTGTCTTTGTTGAGCTTCACTTTCACCACATGAAAATTCAGGTAGGCCCAAATGTTTTTAGTCTTAGCAGCATTTTAGTTTATACGCACTCAGAATAATTTTCCAATTCAGAGAAAGTGAGAAAATGATAATTCATAAATTATCATTT
>VXAK01020779.1:0-13347 GCA_013399435.1 Arenaria interpres
AGCATCACTGCCTGCCACTGGAGAGAGTGACGAAAAAATCCCCTGCATCCCAGATTCCTTTACGAAGCCTCCCAACTCCCTGAAGTCTCTCTTTATGGCTCTTGAGCTTCGAGTTACTTTCTCCTCTGCACCTACATGGAATAGCAGTAGTGGGTAATAATTTGAGGGCCATGCTAAACCAGGAAGTTTCCCGGTGACATCCTTCACCCAGATTCCAGGAAGGCAGCAGACTTCCCTCTGAGGAGGGTCCACCAGGCATATTGGGCCCTCTGTCCCCCTCAGGAAGGAGTCCCCAACAACTATAACCCTTCGCTTTTTCTTAGAGGGTGTGGTGGTGATCCAGGGTATGTACTTTTTTGGCCTAGGAGGCGTCTTTGTTATAACCTTTGCCCTGTTTAGAGCTGTTGTGAGACAATATGCATTTTTTTTGTCTGTGTTTACACCATCCTCAGTCAGACTTGACCGAAGAACTTGAATACATGACTGAGTGGCCAGTGTGGCTTCTGGAGAAGTACATGAACAAGAAGTCAAAGCTGGATACAGCTGCAAAGGGGGCAGCTGCAGAGCTTCAAACCAGGACACCGTGTCATCATGTGCTGGATGGTGTTAATGGAGAGGAATGGCAAAAGCTCGCTTAATCCCCACCAGTAAATCTGCTCCTGTAATGCTGCCAAGTCAAGGTCCCACGCCAAGTGCTTGCTGCGGCTTTTCTACCTTGTGCAGAAAGGTCCTGGGTGGGTCACAGCCCAGAGTGGCCTGTTCTCCTCCCATTTCTCCATGGCATCTCCAGAGAGGTGGGAAAGAGGTGCTTGCCTTGCAGTGCAGAGGCCATCCCAAGGCTTGCTGGAGATGTGAAAGCCCTCAGCACTGCAGGGAGGCCAAGGGATTTCCTTCCTGAGGCCCCTCTGGGCACTTCCCTGCCCGCCATCAGCAGAAACAGGGCAGAGCTTGCAGAAACCCACCATTGCAGCAAGCCAGCACTGCACGCTAAGCGCATTTGACATGGTAACTTAAAAAAACCCAACATTTAAACAAGCGATGCTATGAACTTTAATGAGCCTCAGAGCTGCACTCAGTAGCCTTTTGTGTGTCACAGACAAAAAGAGGAGGTATTGGTGTGCAAGGCTTGGCAATCAGAAAATGGTTTGTGTTATGGGGAGGAAAGAGTGAAGAAACACTGGCTGTGAGAGAAGTAAAGTATGGTGCTTGCCAAAAGGATGTAGGAAGTGACAGCCCTAAAGGAACAACTAATGCACCTGAAAATCACTAGATGAGAGCATAATTTCAAGACAAACAATTAATTTTGAGCAACACCTGCTGCACAAAAGGCGCTCACAGCACTTGAAGCAAAATCTTGGTCTGAATATGCTTTAGAAGAAGAAAACAGGCTGGTGGAAGGTAAGAGCAGTTAAAAATAACACCAGTAGCGAGAGAACCATATCAAACAGGATTTCGATCGTGCAGAGAGCAGCAGCAGTTGGTTGAACAGCTGAAAGGCAAAGAGGGCCAAAGACTGATGCTCGGTGACAGCGACTCGCTGGGGAAGCAAGGAGATGTGTTATCTTTGGAGACATAAGCAACCTGCAGTCTATGCCGCGCTGGTTTCATGTGTGACCTTGAAGAAGTCATCCAGCATGTTCCAGTGTCCTGACATAAAATAGTCTTTATGAGGGTTTGTAGAGCACTTTGTGATGCTCAGATAGAAAGAGGCGCTTGCTTGTTGGGACTGAGAATTGGTTGGTGCCTGAGAGCATTTATGACCATCCATGTTTATAACTGCCCACCTGTAAGGAGAGCTGAAGCTTTCAGCAGCTAGGCCAGCAGTGGGACAACCCCGGGAGCAGTGTGGCTTTTGTTGCTATCCCACCCTAGAAGCTCAACTAAAATCCAGTTTTTGATGAATACAGCTGTAAGCTCCATACCCAAACCTGCAACTGAGCAGCTGCGGTGGTGGCCAACATACACAGGCAAACAAGAAGCTTATCCTATAGTCCTATCTTTCTCCATGCTCCCTGTTTCTAAGGATATGATCCCTTATCTGAAAAACCTCTTTGGCTCTCTCCGGAGCTGGCTTGTTTGCACCCCAGAACCCCTTTGTTCCTTTTACTCTGATTCTCCATGGCTTCTTGGAGGCGTGGGCTGTCTGTGTGCAGATAACCATAGGTACCCATAGAGCTCCTGACAGATTCTTCTCAACCACTACCAGAAAACACCATCCTGTGTTGCAGGCATGGATAATCCCACCTCCGCTCCACTCCTTGTCACCAAGTGCAGATCTTCCCGGGGAAGAGTTAAATGGATCCCTGAGACAGCCCATAAATGAGGCACAGCCCTAACACATTTGTCTAGAGAGGACCAAATGTGAGTCGAAGGTTTGAGCCTGACCCTTATTCCATTACCATTGTGCCTCTGCACAGTTATTGTTCACCACATTAGAGAAGTGCCTGCTGTTGGTCTTACCTTGTTTTCTAATTGATCTGGATCCCAGATGCAGATATATTCCCATTTTCAGTTAATCCTCTTTGTTTATAGCCAGTGAAAGGCCTGATGCGGTTGGAATAAAATGCACTGGATCTCCTCCCGCGCAGAATGCTCTCACAGCGGTGGCATTCCCTGCCAGAGGAAGCAGCCCGGCAAACCTCGTGGCAGGGCATTGCGGTAATCTAATCAGAAGGAGATAAGAGACTGGATGAGCTTTGCAGTGTCTGATATGGATAAACACCAGACCAAAGCTTGTCAGCATTTGTGAGAGAATAAACCGAAGAGTTTAGGCAGCAGCAAAAAGGACCGTCCAAACGATGAGAACTACTGAAACGAGATATAATTGGCGACTCACATTTTAAAAGCAAAACCAAACTCATTTCATCCATCTCTCTGTACTTACCCGCTTCCTTTGGCAAGAGAAAAGAAGTTTTAGTTCGATTAGCTGACTTGACTGCACACAACTCTGAGCTGAGAGAACACTTCTCAGGCACTAATTTATTCCACAAATATAACATATTTTTCTGCTCACAGAATACCCACAAACACATTGCAGTTTCCTTACATATTTTTCTTTGAATTTTTTTGGCACATTTTCATGAATTGTTTGCGAGTTCACTGTTTTCAGTATTTAATGCCTGGAATCTGAGCGGTTGGTTAGTGGCAGTTGGTCACGTACATCACATGCTATTATTTCTGCTGGTCCCTGGCTGAGACTGTCCTTCATCGGGTCTGATTTAACATCCTTTGATGTCAATGAGAGTCTCTCTCTTTGACTTCAGTGCACTTGGGTCCAGCCCTTTGTTAGGGAAAGAACTGGAAGAAGCCACTGGACTTTGAGTCTCTCAAGCCGGGCCCAGATTTATTTGAGAACTCAGCAAACATTCATTCTTCCCACACAGGCCTTTCTCAGCTCTACTCCTAAGGAAAAATGAAGTTTTCAAACATCCATTGGAGCCAACATTTTATTTCCTTGCAACTTGCATAGTTATTCAGACCAGTGAAGAATGGGCATAAAATGGTGCCCTGCTTAACTTCATACTCCCTTCCGGTGCATTCAGCAAATATCAAGGGGGTGAAGGACAAAGCTCATCACTTAAATGTAGGATTTGCCTTAAATTTAATTTTAGCACTGTAAAACCTATAAGTTATGACAACCAATGTCAGCTCACTTTGGTATTTGCCCCTTTGGAGGGTCAGAAGCGGAGAAGAGGGGTTACACCTGTGGGGAGAAGCAGACAGGAGAGGTGACCCAAAACTGACCAACAGGGTATTCCATCCCATCTGCATCATGCTCAGTATAAAAGCTGAGGGATCAAAGGGGGCAGGGTCTTTCTTCAATGGCTGACATCCGAGGAGGACTGTCTGTTCATCTGCCTTTGACCCCGATCAATGCATTTCTGAATCCAGATCTGTAGTCTGGTTCCCTTCTGTCATTGAGTCCAGTCTTGGACTTCCCAGTTCCTACCTGTGATGTGATCGTCATTCTGGGAGCTTGATATGGCTTTGTATATATTTCCTTACTTTCTTTGCATTAGTTTGTTAATATTTTCATTGAAGTAGTCTAGTTTCTTCTTAACTCATAAGTCTTTTTCTCTCTCTCCCTCCTCGCCTTGGAGAGGGAGGTCGGGGAGAGCATCTGTCATTCATTTCATTGGCAGTCCGGCCCAAACCACGACACCTGCCCATACCTCAACACATGGATGTCCATAATTTATAAGTTCTTTCTCACCAGGGGCCATAACTCCCCCCCCTCAAATGCCCCTATTTCTTCCTGACTATCTGCCCAGGCTTATGGTCACCTGCCTCCAGACTCCTCCAAACCCATGTCCTAACAGCACCAGGCAATGAGCTGCCGCAGGAGGACTGTGGGGAGAAGCTGGCAAGCCTGAGTGAGTTGAGGTGCCTATTTTGATCTCTATTACTCGTGGTGCCGCGAGGCAGCAGAAGAACCAGAAAGACTGACACTGACATTTTTCTTTTCCTACTCCTCTAGGGCAGTGCTGTGCTGGCAGCTCATTTAACTTTAAGACTGTCTGCATGTAAAAATACAAATTGTCTTCTCTTCAAAATCTGGTTTAAAAATAGCACTATATGAGGAGTATATAAATAAGTAATCATTTGCAACACAATATTAGAGCTCCCTTCTTTAATTAAATGGTTGCTTGATGCATTTCAAAGCTCTGTTCTGACTCAGTCTTCCTGCATCTCTGTACTTTTCCTGTTACGAACAAACCTCGGCTAACTGCACCATGAATTTTAAAGCAAACTAGATGGTGCAGAGTAATAGGGTTATTAATATCCTAATTGCTGAGCTGTGCTTGGGACTAACCCATTCTCGCACAGACACAGGAAGAAATAGCGTCTCCGACATGCTGTTAAGCAGGAATGGCTTCAGTGGCCATCACTGCCTCCATTTGACACCTGGCTCGTAGGAGAACACAGAGAAAATATTTTATTGCCAGGGTACATACATTTTTCCTCTCAACCCACATAGCATTTGCTAGACGCAGCCAGGAATGTAACCCCGACTATTCAGACCAGCCCCTCTTCTGGTTCTGAATGCCAGTGGAAAGTGAGCAGAAAGGCCATGCGTTTCCCTTTGTTGAAGTGCATTCTTTGTGTAATCCCTGGATTGGGTCAGGCTTTTTTTTTAGTATCACAGAAGTGGGGAATGGAAAAGACACATGACATGGGGCCAGCAGTTCACCCCATCCCCGTGAAGGATTATTGACTCTGTTTCATTTATTGATGGTGTTTCATCCGCAAGGTGTCTGTCTTTTCCAGTTTTAAAATTTTGAAGTCACACAGATTTTGCTCTTCTCCTGGGGTGCTATGAGAAAGCATAAATTCCACTCTTCATAAAAGCTCCCTGATTTCAAGGCCTAGAGCTTCCCTTTCTAAGTTTTGCTCAACTTCTCATGCTGTCCACTTAAAGCGTATCAAATGCTTTCCCTGGAATTTTAGGGGACCATTGGCGACAGTTTAGCTCCTCTGTACATATTCAGCAGTTCTTTTTTCCTTGCAGGTCCTTGTCGCACTAGGAGTCAGATTTCCCCAGCACATCACTCTTCACTTCTCTTGCAGGCCGGTGAGCAGCTGCCAAACGATCAGAAGCATTTTTTCCTGAATGACATGAGGGAAAGGACAGGACATCCCAGCTAGAAAAGTTTAAGGAAATTCACCTCCTTGCTTTTTGGGAGGGAGAAAATGAGAGCAATTTATGTCCCAAGATCGCTGTTTTTCTTCTGACATGCATGGACCCAAAACTTCCCTGGAGCCTTTCCCCAAAAGGCACCTTAAACTGGGTGTGACATGGTCTTGGGTCCACACAATGGTATTAAAGGCAAATTTGCTGTCTAGACACCAGCCCTGGGTGGAAATAGATACTTGCGTGGTGGAGCTGGAGATGAGACATGCTTCATGGGAGCTCACTCCATGCAGTGTCTAACTTGCTGTGGTATCGCACACTGGCAGTACAACCTCCTAAGTCCTTTGGTGGCTCTTGCCCATCACTGCTCCAGTTTCATAGAGGAGATGGTTTGCCCTTCTCCACCATTTGAGGCCAATGCCCACCAACCAGACAGATGCTGCTACAGCTCTAAACCAAGAGCCACCACTTCACCTTCAAAGAGATGGACTGATTCTCACCCTGCACATTCCCCCAGATGCTGGCACTGGGACATTTGGCCAAAGCTTGTATGGGACCATCGCTGTGCAGGGTGTGTTGCCCACATAATCCCACCACAATCCCATGAGAGGCTTTGGGGCTCAGCGGTTGGTTTGTCTCAGGAGCTCCTGAAAGGCCAAGTTAGTGAGGTCTTTGTTAAGATTTGCTCAGACACCCCACAGAGCTGCTTTTAAATCCCATGTTTAAATCCGCTCTGAGTTTACAGATTACTGTTTTTGAGTTGCCAGGCACCTTCTTTTTGTCCTTTAAAATCTGACTGCTGCATCAGGATGCTGCTCATACGTTGTCCAAGTGTGCCGCTCCCTTTCACATGTTTTCTTTGGAATTCTTTCTAAATATGCAGCAATATAAACATGAATCTACCTGTTGCCAAGTTCAGGTGATGAACAAGTGTTGGATGGAAAGCTGCTGTGAGAGGAAGATCACGTAGAACTGCTTGTATGTGTTCTCCAGCTCTTCTGGGCTTGGGAGTGGAGGAGTGACAGACCAGGCAAGAGGAATGTAGCATCAAAGCACACAGTGGGACTGTGGCAGGGCCAGGAAGGAGCTCAGGCACAAAAGAGATGCAGCTCAGAAAGGCAATTTTCGGAGGAAAAATGAAATGGACTCATCTGAAAGCAATTTTTTCAATTAAAAAAGAGGAAGCGGAGATACCGCATCACTGGCTTTACTCCTTATTTTTAAGCACTTGAAGTAGAGAAACTTCACAGGAACGTTTTCAACATCCAGGAGCAGTTCGTCTCGATTACACAGGATCTTATGCTAAGTTGCTCAAGGCTTGTGTGGTAGCAGCATTATTCAAAATAACCGTGGTCCGTCTTTTATCAATTAGGAGTACAATGGCAGAATCATCTTTCACTAATCCCTAATCCTCCCCACAACTGGTTGAGATCCCCATTCACAGAATCTTTGTTTTATTTACATGCTTGTTGGGATGGCAGCTGTGGGATTGAATCTTTCAGATTCTGGGATGTTTTTAGCCTCATAATGGGAGTAAATGATGGACTTAAAAAAAAAAAAAGGTTTAGGGATCAGTGCAAGAAAAGTTCTGTTTAAAGTTAAAAATTTTATAATTGCAGTAATTATGAGGTATAAATGAGGTATCAGCAGTGCTCCACATGTGCATCACTATAAAGACTTCATGGGATTTATTCCCTTTCACAGCACACCAAAGTGTGGCTAGCTGATGGTTAAGCCTGTGTCCAAAGCTGGCAATGGGAGTTTTGTCATTGCCACCTTTGGTTTCTAGACCAGGTGTAAGGACTTTGTTTAATTGTTCTACAGAAAGCAGGATCATGCAAGCATTGAAATTTACAGGCACTTCTTAATATGACAGATGGGGTTTAGATATAAAGCTTGGAGCCACTTGCCAACTTTCAGTTTTTTCCCCTGTTGCAGGTCGCAGTCCCTGCCATGCCGCGTCACACCAAAGTGGTATTTGGCATTCTGGCTGGGTGCCATCCCCAGGATCTATGATCATCGTTTCATCATTGCACACAGATCAAGTAACAGGGAGCAAAGACGACTCCCAAGTGCGTTTTGGAACGGTCTTCTCCCTTTACTGGTCATAACCAATTCTGCAGGTTGGCTGGTTTGGAAACGAAGTCATCAAAGATGACGGTTCTGGCATTACCCCTCAGCAGCTCTTTCAGCATTTGCTCGTAGAGGCCCTCTTCAGCTATTCTTTTCCACCCTGACTATTTTTCCAGACAGCTCCCTGCTGAGCCGATGTAGTCACACAGTAAACACTCCGAGAAGCAGGCCAACATATGGTATCACTTAGGTACAGAGCAGTCCCAGCACCATCGTAATGGCATTTCAGTATCTCTGGTTCCACTTCTAACCCCAATCAGTCAGTTCATTTGTGCACAAAATGAGGGGGGAGGGGAGAGGGGGAAGGTGTTAAAGAAACTTTTACAACCCATGGAAAGAGCTTTCATTTCATACCATACTTCAAGAGGAAGAGTCAGGAGGTGAACAACGCCCAACAAGCCATTGGCTCTGTAGTCATCCGATTGCTCTGCTACAGGCTAGGTCAGTGAGATGTTAAATAAAAAAGTCTTTAAAATTAGACTAGTATACAACCTTACCCAGCTTTGCTGACCTAATACAAGAAATGCAGGCCACTGCAGACAGGAACAAAACCGGCAAACATGAGCCGCTAGGATCTGACTCAAAACCATGAGTCCCACTGTGACTGCTTCTCAGTGTCTCAAGCAGCTGAGGGTAGGACTTCAGGCAACGCAGCAGGAATAGGATATGTGAAGGGGAAGGAAATTCTGGTCTTCAGCAAGAGTGAACTACTTGGGACCTCATCAAGCCATTTCATTCCCCTTCACCTGCAGGACTGGAGCAGTGTAAAGCTACTGAAGACTGCACAGGGAATCCAGATGTTTGGCAAAGAAAATTGACAGAATCCTCCCAGAAAGCGATGGGAGGCTCCTGTCATGAGCAACACCTGGGTTTGTAGCAGCACAAGCCAGGTCAGAAGCAGTAGGTTGCAGACTGCCCGCACCAGCGCGGGGTGGCAGGGCAGGACCAATGGCTGTAAGAAGGGGAGGGTGAGGGTGTTATTTTGCCTCATAAGTGAGGATCATTACTGTTTGACAACCCTGTACAAACCAGCTCTTCGCCAGCCACGTTACTTTTACCTAGCATGCAGCACCTGAAGACTCAAGTTATCCGTAAACCTTTAGTGGGCTCCTGGCAAAACATGGCTCTAAGCGATGGGGAAATTTGAGGAGACAGGTCTGGTCCTCCAGGTCATATAGAAATGTGGAGTCCCAGCTCTCAGGCTGAAGCTGCTATGCAGAAGGGGACTTGGGGCCCTGGAGGCAGGAGAGCTGAGGGGTTAAGGTTGGGTTTGGTTTCAGCTGAAACCTTAATGCATGCACAGACTGTGGCAGCTCCATCTCCTCTCTGCAGTGGGCTGCGAAGCCAAGGTAAGGCATGTTGGCCTCTTTTATGACAACATTAGGTACCATCTCTCACCAAAATGGGCATATGGGAATTGTGTAATAACATACAAGATACACCGCAGAGAAAGAAGGACATGCCTAAGCCGTGTAGGAAAGAATTGAAAGATTGTTTTTGCAATTTAATAGTCCAGATGGCTACCTGTGGGCAGAAAATCCTTTGGAAAACCTTTTTTTTCAGAAAATCTGTTTCCTTCAACAGGATATCTAAAGGCACTCAAGGAGCTCAGCAGGGTGGTGTTCACATGTGCCCCAGCACACACTCACAGAGGTATCACACACCAGATTTTCAGTTGTGGGTAACGAAAGCTATAGAAGTGCATTTATATTTGGAGCCATAAATGAGGCACCTAACAACTACTGAGCAGTACAGACTCCTCTCCTGCAAATTAAGCCACTTGTCTGGTTTAGGAGCATCAGCTTCCGACACCCACAATTAAACTGTGAAGTTTCTAAGGTTTGTTAGACATCCTTATGCAGGGAAGCCAACACAGCAGAATTCAGCAGGCCACCCCCTCTGTAACAAGATCATCACTAATGAGAATGTGTTATCCTGCATTTTTCCAAATCAATTATCATCTTGCTCTTTTTTGAGTCCCTTGCTTAAAGCAACTTGAAGTAATTGCAGTCTTTCAAAGATAGGTGTTCAACACCTTCTGAAAAAAACCCCTAAGCTCATTTTAAAAGCACCTTATATCAGACAACTAAAAATTTTGAAAATTTTGGCTCTCATAAGGGAACTATATGGTTCATTTTCTCATCGAAGCGCCCGTGTATTGACTCAGTCCTCAAGCAATGAGGGGTGCTGGGACTGGTGAGTGGTTGCTGAAGCACAAGCAAGAGAGACATGGTGATCTCGCCACCTGAAGGGCTACTGGGGACTCCAGTGGAGACTCAGTTCAGGTAGAAAAACTGCTGCTGTGGATCTGTTGGGGGAAAAACAAATGGACTCCAGCAGCTCATGGAGGTGCATGAAGTTAGTCCTACCCGAGCCATCTTCAGGAGGGTGGAACAGACAGCGTGGCCTGGTTTTGCAGACCTTTTTTTCTCTAAAAGGTTGTTCCTGCAGTAGTAAAAGAAGGCGCTGAGGTTGTCACTTTGTTCATTAGTACACAGATTCACAAAGGGAAGGCAGGAAAGGTTGCAAAGCCACTTGGGCACTTGCCGTAAGCCTGGTGGTACTGCAGTCCCTGCATGGACAAATGCCATGATACCCACCCCAGGGGCAGTGAAGGCTGAAGGCTTCATACCCAAGTGCAGGTAACAGAGGCAGCAGAAGGGACACATAGCCCTAGGCTGCAAAGAAAATGAAAATCAGACTCATTTTTTATGAGCAGTGTTATTTCTGTATTGCACAAGAGCTGCACAAGTCATGCTGAGCCTTCTATGACTGCTATGCAAGTGTTCAGTGTTTCAGGAGAGGGCAAGAGAGAGTTCCAGGACTATGGGAGCCCTTCTCCTTATAGCTATGAATTAATTTTAATTAGCCCTGGAAATGGGCCTCTCTGGCTCTTTGTTCTCTGAAATTGTGCTTTTCAGATGCAGGCTTCTCAATTAACAGCTAATTATGATGGTCTTGCCTCCTTGCGGCTGGAGGGGGTATAAAAAACCACAGCCCCTGACAGCTGTTGGAGATTTGCCTTCAGCTTGAGCAGCAGAATTATTGATATTGAATTCAAGGGTCTTTGGCTCTTGTCCATAAATCCCTCACAGACCTGAAACAACATTATTTGTGACACTACTGAGAATCATTTGATGCTGTGAGCTCTGGAAAATACATCACATTTCCAACCCTCACCAAATGTAGTGAAAGCAAAAATAGACAAGCTGTGCATCCAATAGTCCGTTCCTCCTTTCCTCTTCTCTCCTGGAGCAGCGAATGAGGAATCCAGATGCAAACCCCAGCACATTTTGAGGAATATCTAGGTGTTCCCAGGCTGTGCTTTGCTATCAGCAACCTTTCTCCACAACTGTCATTGGACAATGATGCTTGTAGATCTAAGTACCCTTAACCTAGATCCAGATCTACTACCACTTATGCCAATGACCCCAGTTAGCCCATAGGCCAGTTCCAGTTTTGTAGACTATTGCAAGCCCAGCAAAGAACCTTTCATCTGTTTTGAGATGACCTCCTAGTTCAATCATTTTTGCCACATTGCCCCTCACTTCTAAACACATACAGTTCCTTCTGCATGCAGGGGAGAAAACGGTTTGTTTGTTCTTTAATCTGTCTGTCTGCACTAGGGTCTGTCTGTACAAAATGCATCCGCTGAGGGACGTGACAGAATTGCACTAGCATCACAATTTTCAGCTACATGTAGATGTACAGTTGTTCTCAGATAACTGGAAATACAGACTGTTCAGCAGTTCTCACGTTCTTCTTGTATGACGGTTTCACTTTGGATCTCCATGGAGCAGTTATTTTTTGATATTTTCTTGGTGATACATGAAGGGGATTAGCAGTACTGGAAGGACTCAGAGAGAATACTGTTTTAAGATAAAATTTCTTTGCAGTAAAACTAGAGATAAGACAAACCCCAGCTCAAATCAGCCACAGAATTTCCCCCGCTGCAGATCGACATCTGGATACCCCAGCTCAAATCAGCCACAGAATTTCCCCCACTGCAGATCCACATCTGGATATCAACTTCATGCAGATGCTAATTATTTCTGTGCTGCAGTAGACAGTCTCCCCGGACCCAGACTAAATTTCAGCTCCAACTAAATCACAAACCCTCAGTTTAGAGCATGTATCTGGGAAAGCAAGGAAGCCTGACACTGAATAGGTACATAGTAGCACCTCCTTCCACAGGGAAGGGAAGGGAGAAGGGAAGGGAAAAGGGAAGGAAGGGAANGAGAAGAGAAGAGAAGAGAAGAGAAGAGAAGAGAAGAGAAGAGAAGAGAAGAGAAGAGAAGAGAAGAGAAGAGAAGAGAAGAGAAGAGAAGAGAAGAGAAGAGAAGAGAAGAGAAGAGAAGAGAAGAGAAGAGAAGAGAAGAGAAGAGAAGAGAAGAGAAGAGAAGAGAAGAGAAGAGAAGAGAAGAGAAGAGAAGAGAAGAGAAGAGAAGAGAAGAGAAGAGAAGAGAAGAGAAGAGAAGAGAAGAGAAGAGAAGAGAAGAGAAGAGAAGAGAAGAGAAGAGAAGAGAAGAGAAGAGAAGAGAAGAGAAGAGAAGAGAAGAGAAGAGAAGAGAAGAGAAGAGAAGAGAAGAGAAGAGAAGAGAAGAGAAGAGAAGAGAAGAGAAGAGAAGAGAAGAGAAGAGAAGAGAAGAGAAGAGAAGAGAAGAGAAGAGAAGAGAAGAGAAGAGAAGAGAAGAGAAGAGAAGAGAAGAGAAGATATTTTCAGTTGGAAGGGACCTACAATGATCATCTAGTCCAGCTGCTTAAACTTATACAAAACATATCTAGGAAAACTTGTTTCCATATTCCAGGCACTTAAGAAATGTGGTGTATACATTACTATTGTAGCATTATAGCTCCCGGTATGTTGTAGTTTCCCTCCCAATGCAAAAATCTGTGTCCTGAAGGGAAAACAATCATCTTTAGACTAAATCAGACTACAAAACATTTATGCTATCGAATAATCTCTATGAAGATTTCTAGCATTTCTCTTTCCTACAGAAAATTGAAAGGAACACAGCAGCAAATGAATGTAGTTTGGCTGGTTTAGGCTGAATTGTGTGTAACTTGTCATCAGCTATGTATTTTGGATCAGATGGAGTGGCTGAAGGTAGGAAAGTACAGGGAAAGGTTGTCCAGGGGGACTGGAAGGGCTTCAAAAACAGGTTAGACAAACATCAGTCATAAAGGATGGTGATGTATTTGATCCTGCTCTGAGCACAGAAAGGAAAGAGATAACTTCCTAAGGTCATCTCTGGGCTAATTTATATGATTCTTTAAAACAGCAACAAACAAAGTAAAAATGTTAAGTCAAAAAACAAACAAAGTAAAAATCTCTGCTTCCATTTCACACAGCACTTCTCAAGTACGTCTGCTAAGTCAATTTGCCAAATCTGCTGCCTCCCTAAATGGCATGTTATAAGCAAAACAAAGGTGCTTTAAAAGGGACAACATGCAGCATCCAGACAGAAATATTGCTACAAACAAAAAACTTCCTTAAGACTGTGACATACAAATGTTCATCCATAGCAACATGATTTGAACTGGTGATAAAGGTAGAAAAACAACTGCAAAGGGAAAAAATG
>VXAK01020779.1:13391-46723 GCA_013399435.1 Arenaria interpres
CAACCAACAAACCAACCAACCTGAAGCACTGTAAACTCCATACTTACTATCAGGAGGAAGGCTCCACTCCAACAGCTACTGCTTATCACAGTAAAAGGAAGGAGGTGGTTCATCAAAAGGAGAAACTGCAACAGCCATTACTAATGGTTAAGAGCAACAATTGGAGGGGAATGTAAGGATATGAGTCAAAATTTACTGGAAAACACTAAGAAAACAGGAGAGACTTAAAGCAAGTGTGTATGCAGTTGTGAGAGAAGTGTGTCTAGTGTTCTGTAGTGTTCTTAATGTTATGTTTTTAAAATTACCATGTTACAAGCCTTCCCAAACAAAAACCCCGAGATCTTCTATAAATCTCAGCATTACATTTCCAACACATTCATAGGGAACCACGCTCCTATTAACATAAGCCTGTGAATTAACATGCTTTATATTTTTAGGTCTGTTTTCTGCTCCTCCTCCCTTGTCACCTCCCTTTTTTTATATAGATATAACAGTGTCAGGGCTACCATTGAGCACTAAGGACAAATTTCCATCTTTTAGAAGTCACCCTCCATCAGCTGAGCTGTAATCACTGATTTTATGTGAGCTTTCAGCCTGCCTCATCTGCAAAGGGAAACACAAGTATTTAAGTGAGCCCATTTTGTCCAGCAATTGAGGCAGTCTAAGAGCACACACATGGTTAATTAGTATGGTTCAGCCAACAGGCAATAACTCATTAGGCTGCAGTAACTCGACTATGTTTGATCATGTGCTTTATGCCCCAAGGCACTTCATGAGTAAAGCAGTAAAGTCAACTTATCTACCATCTCAATTTCTCACTCCCTCTCTCTCTTTTTTTCTAACCACAGAAAATAATGGTTAAACCACAGAGGATAATTTCTGGACACGGAATAGTTCACCACCTTCCTCTTTTTGGCAGACTAATCGAGCCTGAAGATTGTTATCGTGTCTCCTTTCAGCCTTGCCTTCCCCAGGCTAAATACAAATGCTTTCTCTCTCTCCTCATAGACGCTGTTCTGTAGGCTCTCTGCAGCCTTGCTGTCCTCGGGAATGCAGCCACATCTTTCCCGAGGTGTAATGCCAGAAACCAGTCCCAGTGATCCAGCTGAAGGGATTATCCCTCCATGCCTACCATGCGACATCCCCATCTGTCCAACTCAGCCCGATATTTCTTCCTTCCCCAGCTGAGTCATTGCTCCATCACAACACCCAGCTCCCTCGTGGCAGAGCTGCTCTCTCCCATGGTGTGCCCTTGGAGCTGATTATTTCAACATAGGAGAAGATTTGCGCTTGTCTTCACTAAATTGCATCCTGTTTATTTCCAGACCATTCCTCTAATTACTGAGATCTCCTGAGCGCTAATCCTCTCCTCCCTAGTGTCTCCTGCTCTCAGTCAAAATTCTAACAAAGGGGCTCTCTGCTTCTTCATCCAAATTATTAATGAAAATACTGAATAGTTCTGAACCCAGGCCATGTCCTGAGGGAACCAGCTCAATAAATCTTTCCAGTTTGACAGTGTTCACCTGGTAACTGCTCCCTGAGCACTCTCAGTAATTCAATCAAAACCCTTTTCCCCTGATTTTCTTATATGAACATTGCTTTTTTAAAGGTGAGATATTTTAGCTATAGCTTCTGCCTATTATAGAGGCAGCAAGAAAACCAATATTTTTAATAGTTAATGCTAAGATAACATGTAGAAGGGAAACTAACATCCATGTGTCAGACCTTACTTCAGCCAGCTTCTGCTTATGGAGGACTAGAATGTGACCAAATGTCGCAGCTTGCTTACTGCAAACCCATTTCAGCATTCACCAAAAGCATCTTCTGGTGATCTCCACTGCAACTAGGATGATGGGCAAAATGGACTTGGGAATAAGTTAGTGTAATAGTTCCTAAATCGTGGCCTTCCCATCTTCCATGAGACTTGGAGCAAGCCCATATGAGTCCAAATTCACTTTCCATCTCCAAATACAGAGAATGGGTTTCCATCAGTGATGTCTGTTCCTCCACAGGTAAAATTGCTGAGTTTCAAACTCAGCATTGGAGTGGGCTGGTTTTTTTCATAGAAGGGGAAGGAAGCCACCTATTTTTTTCCCTTGTTCTCCAGTAATTTTGTGATTTGCATAATGAAATATAGGAATATGGTGTGTAACAAATCTGGATATACAGAGAATTTCTTGTGTTTTTCACATCATCCTGGAGAACAGAAGCATGCAAGACAAAATAAAATATAACCCTAAACACCTGTTATATTGCATGGCACGGTAATAAAATACTGCTCGCTTAAGCAAGAGCCTTTGAACTGATCACTAGAGGAGCCCTTCCCTCTCCATTGGCTGTTACAGGCAGCCTAGGGAGATTATGTGCTTAAGTTAGTCATTTAAATTTAGATACCTTGAACAAACATTGCAGACTCCCCTCCTCCCCCCACCAGAATAAATACTTTGTGATGACATAAGACCATTCTCTTTTTAAAAAAGAACCAGTACGGCAAGAAAAATCTGATGAGAAAAGAAAAAGTATTTCCCTTGTCCTTCAGTGTGGTGGTTGGTTTTTTGTTCTTCTAATATCAATTGTGCTTAATAACTGAACGGGAACCGATGCAAATTAAGCAAGGGCATTTCTGATCACTGGCCGAGCGTTCGTGTTGTGCTAATGAGAAACTGAACTGTAAAATCAAGTCAAAATATTTTTGCTGTGGTTCCCAGTGGAAGTCAAAGCAAACTTCCTCTTGCTCCACAGGCAGCTTGGCGCCCCTTTCACTGACATCGAGTCCTGCCAGAAAAGCCCATCAGGTCTTTCAGGTTCCCACTGGCAGGAAAAGTACCACTCTCGTTGCCCCAACCTTTGGAAAACAGAGAATGTACTGAGTCTCAATGTCCTTCGAGTCTCCATAAATCACTCATAGAAAAGAGCTGGGATTAGTTGGGCAGCACATTGTATGCCCAAAAACGGAGCTGAAGGAGGACCTCCAGAGTCGCTATAGAGGGATTTCATCACGAGGAAGGGAGGCTGAGCAAACAGCAAGGATGCCCTGTTACAACAACATCCTGTCCTTGCAAAGAGGAGAATGGCTTTTGAGGGAATGACAGAGCTTTGGATCTCAGCTCCCAGAGGCAAGTTCAGGCAAGTTCAGACTCATTGCTTTTGTGCAATGGAAGGTTTGGGTTTATTATTAGATCGAACTCAAAAGAGCCTTGCCAAGTTTGAAAGTTCATGATGTTTCAAGCAGAGAAAGGAAGCGTCTTACCTCTTGGAGAGGCTAGTCCCTCCGTTATGAAACAGGAGTTATTTAGCTTTCATTCCCAACGATGAATGGAAGATGGCTGAAGAATAGTCTGTTGAAACCCAGTGGCAGATCTGCCCTTCACAGCTCGCGAGTGAGGGCACCGCGGCGTTTCTCCTCACAGTGAAATTCCCCTTCCCTGGGTTTGCTTTTTCTGCTGTGAATGAGATAAACATTGATACAGCGCAGAGCAAACAGAGTCCGCTGTGAGGCTCATCAAGGGATTACTGGCTACTCAAACAGAGGAAGATAGGGTGGGAATTAAATTCATATAACCTCAAGCCTTGCCCCCTTGCTTACAGCTCTTTCTCACACTCCCCAAACTCCATCTTCACCCCAGCTGGGCATTAGCCTCTGTCTGAAGGCTGTCCCAGAGCCTCACTGCTCTCAACCAGAGACATCCTCTAGTTTCCAGCCTTAATACCGGCCAGTTCAGACTCATTTGCTTTTGTGTCAACCATTTCCCTAGCTTAAATATCTCATACCCCTCCTTTGGGGTCGGCTGCATTATCATTTCAGCAGACAGCAACCATAGCTCCTGTCAGCCTTGGTTTTGCTAAGAAAAGCAAGCCAAAGCATTTTATTTGCCGTGTATCAGTTAGGTCATTTTTTTTCCCCTTAGCCCAGTTTTATATCTTTATCTGCACTTGATTTCAGTAAAATTTCTCTCTTAAAAGTGAGTAATTTGAGTTGTATAGGTCAAGGTTTTCCAGCACCTTCGTTAGGGCTCATAGTATTTCTTTCCCCTGTACTAGCTCTCAGACCTATTGGGGCTGCTTTGCACTTTTGTAGCTGCCTCATATTCGTTGTCCATAGCGACCCGTAGCTGAGCCCAGTGCTCAGGTCTCTCCCAGCCAGATGATTTTCAATGGACAAATTTCCCAGAGTGGAGCACAAAATTTCCTTTGTGCACCCCTGCTCCTCAAACGCATCCAGTTCTTCCCCAAAACCGCCCCAATCCTATTCTGTAGTGGCAGTGCATTAAAGCAGGGTTCATCAGGATGCTCCCATTTATCTGTGCCAAGGACAGTCACATGAGTATTTAAGAAAAGCAAACCCAAGACCCGTCTGTAAGGAATATCACTGGCAGGTTCCCTCTAGCTTGATGTTCCCATAAAGTACAGAAGCTGTTTCTCACTGTTGAGCCAAACCTTTCCTCATCTGACTATTCTTACACTAATGCCCATCCTCATTAGTTTCTCTTATAATTTTTCAGATATCTCTGTACTAAAACCGTCTCTTGAAATTCAGCTCTTTAGATCTACTTAACCTCTTGTGCCTAGAGATTAGATTATCTATCAGTTATCTACCCACCTATCAGTTGTCTATCAGATTAGGATTACTTAAACTGCTTCTGCTAAACCTAGACTGCATTTCACAGGTGTGGATTTTTTTTCTGCAAACACCATTTAAATTTTTATTTGTCCTTCAAATTTTGTTCTAGGCCTTACCTAATATCAAACCATGGTGGCCAACTGGCTAGGAATAATTTCCTATTTTCTAAGTCTAGGTTTGCACCTCTGACTGGGTAGGTTTACAGAAAAGGTAGTTATTGTTGGATTAATGGTTTCATGCAGTCTGGTGAATGAATCTTTAGGGGTCCTGGGATGGAGATGATCTTGTTGATGTGGTAAGGTTCATTCATGCTGCCTTGTTTTTAACTCATGGTATGGCCCCTTGAATTTTCATGTCCTGATTCCTAACATCTTCCATGGTTTTACCGCAAGTATTTAATATGTTTTTATGGGAATTATGGTGGTTACAGTGGCCAAGCACATGGCACTTCCTTGGGTGGAGAGGTGCCACCTCCTTCTGAACTGTGACACATGTCCAAGCTCAAGCCACCTGTACCCCCATGGCACCGTGCTCCCCCAAAATGTGCTCTTTTGGCTCTCTGGCATCTGTGGCTCATTTTGATCACAGAGCAGCCCCTGAGCAGGCATTAAAACAAACTGAAATGTATCTCCCTGTTCAACATTTCCAGGTCTGGGGTTTGCTTGTGCAACAAAGTGCCTCATTCATTAAAATGGCTCATCATCCCCACAACTCCCAGCTTTGGGTGAAGAAAATGGGGCAGGTGTGTCCAAAGCACAGAGAAGTGAGAGTTTCTTTTCCCCGTGGCTTTGACAGCACTTAGCAGTGGTAGCATAACCCCAGAAGAGGTGGCTGGAAACAAGCGTCAAGCTAAAGAAGACAAGAAGACTGGATGCTCAAACCATCTAACAGAGCCTGACTCAAGACTGTGCCATACGTATTGCAAAGGTATTTTGTGTGTATGGGAAGCTCAAACTTAAAATGCCTACCTCTAAACAGAGGTTAGATTGAACAAGGCCCAGCTCAAATAATGCAAGATTTTACATAGGAAAGGCTGTGCCATTGCCATCAGCCCCCTGTCATCTCAGCTGCAGCTACCCCTCCCTTTTCCAACGATTGCTCCTACAAATTGCAAAATATAAAGACTTTTTTTTCTTTTTTCTGAGGACCCCCCTCCATCTGCTGCCCTGGATCCAGGGAGTGCTCCTGCTTGGATACTTACTGCTTGGAGCATCCTTCCCGGCAGTCCTGTATCTGCCCACAATAGTGCCCTGTTCTGGGGAGCTGAGCAGCAGTTGGGTCTTTGCTGGTGTCTCCTTTCCGGTGTGCTAACTCTGAGTGATGATGTGGCAGCAGCACTGACACTACATGCCAGAGACTGAATGAATGGGAAAGAAATATTTTTGTTATTTTGAAATGTCGGATTGATTCCACATCCAGCTGGCACTACTTATATATCCTCCTTTCCCCTCCACCTCTTCTTTTTTTTATATACTTCCCCAATTTCAAAGGCTGTGATTGTTTCTGCAGCCCCTTCTCAGGCCAGAGCTATTGAGAAAAAAAAAAACCAAACAAACACAGTTTGGGTTTTTTCCTGCACTGACATCATTAGCTGCCCGTCACTTTCACAATGAATGTGACAGTCCTGTCATAAGGCATATGCTGTCAGTGGGGTTTTCTTCCCACCCCTGCTCTTTAAACATAGCAGAAGTTCCCTTTTCTCTGTAATGAGAAGCTGAAAAAAAGCCAACCAGCCAGGACTGGCACCGGCACAGGCACCAGATACACCCCTACCCGATAAGAAGCAAGCAAATAGGCTCAGATAAAACTCAAACCCTTGGGAATCAGACCCTGGCTATCCTTATTTGGTACATTGATCTGACCCGTGTCCAAAACATTGATTTTCTTTTTACTAGGTGATTATCTCGTCCCCTGCTCCTTCCCTTGGTGTTTCCTGTGAAGTGCAGTGGGACCTGTTGCCCGCACCCTGCCAGCCTCCTGCCCACGTCCCCCCACAAACAAGAGAGGCTGAGGGAGATGGAGAAGTGGTGGGGAAGGGAAATGGGACATTGGACACCAGGCTGGAGGCTCCCAGGCCCTCACCTTCCCCCCGCCCCACACCGCCATGCTGTCCGCACTGTACTTTGAGAGTTTATCTCATCTTGCCTTGAATACATCGACTGTTTGAGTCATTATTACCTCGCTAGGCAAAGTACTCCGTTATCTGATGTCCTTTCTGGTGGGCATTTTTTTCCAGCAGTGTAAACTCAGTTGGGCTTCTCATAAGCACCAGCCATTTATTCCTCTTTCTGCTTGCAGTAGCCAGCATTAGTAGATGTTTTTTTCTTCCACCCAAGTGTTATCCACCCAGGAGCTATTTTCTTCCACCCCAGTGTATCAGTGGAGGGGGAAGGAAGACTGAACTTGCAACCAATGTTTTTAAGCCTTTTGCACCTGTGTGCCTTTTAGTCAAACAAGAAACTTCAAAATTTAAAAGCAGATGAAAATGGAGCCAAGCCTTTCAAATCTGTGAAGGCAGGTAATTTTGGGTATGTGGACAAGAGCCTTTATAACGATCTGCTCTCACTTGCTTTCGAAAGGTATTCAACATTCATCCCAAAGTTACGCAAGCTGAAACTTCAGAAAAAATGACTAGAGGAAAACAGAATAAGAAAATGAACATGAACATGAAATATCTCTTCCTCTCCAAATCATTCCTGAGGTTTCAAGCCAAGGCTATTAAAGCCCTCAAAACTGAGCATAAATGCCCTAAAATTAATAGGAAATTTTATAACTAACCAATGAAGAGATTTCAAAGCCGAAGTAATCTGATTAAATACTCTGAATCCAGTTGGCATCCTCCCATATCACTCTGTATCAGCTGCAATCTTTTAATAGCACAAGCCATGAGGTACAAAAATAATGCTCCATAATGGCGTACGGTTCCCTGAAATACAATTAAACTTTTATTAGTCAAATTATCCCATAAGAATAATCTCTTTTGGCTGAATACAGTCATATTCTTTGGTCTTTTTGCATAGGCCTTATCTAAAATAGTTGACACTGTTTTTTTTTAAAAAAAAGGTATAGTAAGAAAACCCCCAAATATGGTGGCTATGAAAATCAGACTTTCCTTGAGGATGTGAGAAGAGGAAGGTAAATTACCCAGAAAGGGTGTCTGGAAATTCAGCGCCCCCCTCTATTCTCTCCTTGGAATCAGATCAAGTGACTTAGGCAACAACAGGAGCAAAACTGCAGCTTGTTTGACTTTCTTTTTTTTTTTTTTCCCCTTTTTTATTTGATACAAACCAGTGCCGCTCGGAGGGAACGAGTGCTCCTACGTGCTGGTGTGCTGGAGCCTCTGACGTGAGAACAGAACTGTTTTCATAGTTAAGGCGTGATCTCTACACGTCCCCCAGATTATAACCAGAAGGCTTACGCGGAGGCAAACATACCAAGAGGATGTTGCCTGGCTTGTCAAAACCTGGCATTTGGCACAGCAGAAACCAGACCTTCCTCTGGAAAACACCAGCCCAGCCTCAGCGTTTCCATCACAGGAGTCAGCTCCCCTTGTGCATGCATGGGAAGGGGCAGAGCTCAGGGGTATGGGTGGGTTCCGGCTCCCCCCAGCTCCCCTCCTCCTTCGTGGCTGCATTAGATCTCAAGAAATGGGATTCACCCTTGAACTTGGTGGTTTTACTTATTTTTAGATGCCTAACGCAGTTTCAGCAGCAGCTGAATGCACCTGTCATGGCTGGAGTCTCACAGACCCTTTCAAGGTGTCGCTGCAGCGATCTTCAGAGAAAAATATATAAGAATAAACACACCGTGTCATAAAATGAAATTACGAAAAAAGAAAAGTAAGAGGTCCTAGACTTGGCATGGGAAAACATTGGGAATGAAAAGCCAAAGCACACTGGGTGTCTGTGAGTGCTGTAAAAGGAGCAACATGCTCATCGGAGCTGAGAAGTGATTTACTCATCTGGAGCATTTCCTATATCTCCTATCACGCTTAAGGACCTGAAACACGTTCCTAGATCAGCAATAAGAGAAACAGTGAAAGTGGTACCTATGGGAGGACTACTTTTATTCCAGAACAAGCTGTTGGGGTTAAGATCCCCTCAGTGCATCCTCAGCCCCAGATGTGCTGAAGGATCTTAAGGAGGGGGACCTGAGAATCTTCCTTGCCCACACAACCCAAACCCATGCATGGATCCCCCCATTTACCATATTTATTCAGACATCTGGGGGTTTTTCAGTCTCAAGGCCCAGATTTACCCTCCTTCTTCATGGACAACTGCAGTCCCTTAGAATCATAGAATCATGGAATGGTTAGAGTTGGAAGGGACCTTAAAGATCATTGAGTTCCAACCGCCCTGCCATGGGCAGGGACACCTCCCACTAGACCAGGTTGCTCAAAGCCCCATCCAGCCTGGCCTCAAACACTTTGAACACATGAATATATGACAACTGTGTGCAAGGTGGGTGAGCAAAGGTCTGAGCCTGAACGCAGAATTGTGGGACTGAGGACCCAAACCCTGATTAGACCAAACAAAAGTCTTCAGTTGCTGCCTAGCCCCTGTGGCACTCAATATCTCCCTTTTTGACTTCCAAGGAGCCTGGTATCCCCTCTTGCACGTGATCCCAAGGAGCCCTGAAGCGAGCAAGTCAGGGGTTATTTTCAGCTAAGGGGGAGGAAAGTTCAGCTTTGCCACCAGCTTCCAGAGCTGCTTGAGCGTTTCCCATTGAACACTCCTTTTCTACCTGCAAAATACTTATGGCACATTTCCGCATGGATAGGAATGATAATTGCTTTAATTAAATAGCAAAGATCCCATTATTTTGTGATGCAGAGAAAATTCAAACTACCTGGGACCTAAAGCACGTCTTTGCCCATGGTACTCCCAACAGAGGTTTGGCTGCCTCCATGGACTTCAGGACTTCAGGGTTAACTCTGGGAGCTCCTGTTGCTCAACTTCACTTCCATGAACCCTCCTGGAACAAATCACACACGATGTTGTAAGTGCTTGGGAGAAAACAAGGAGGTTAATAACAGCCAGCACGCATCAAACTGATCTAATTGTGTTATGTCAGACAAATCTAAATTTGTTTTCATGACAAGAAAGTGGGAGAATCAGTAAATGTCACATATCTTGACTTGTCAAAGCTGGGGAAGCATGGTATAGATTAAATTATTTGAGGTGGTTGCATGCATGGCTGGAAAAATCACAGCTGGAGGGTAGTTCTCAGTGCCATAGTCTCACCTCACAGTCAGACTGTCAGGACATTGAGGCAGCGGCCCGTGTGCTCTGTCCCGGGTCTGATGGTGCTCCATGTTTTCAATAACAACCTGGGAATAGAAAGGAAGGGATATTTGCTAGTGATGTGGAGCTAGAAGAGGTTGCGCGTAAGTTAGTACCTAGATCAAGAATTACAAAAGAAATGTTGAGAAATCCCCTGCAAAACAGTGTGACTTGGTTTTGATTAGTCAAATGCAAAGTTCTGCATTGCACAGCAAAAAGCAACTTCACAGAATCACACCAGGGAATTACCAGGTCGGGAGGAGTTTTGGGGAAGTGGGCTACAGGCGGAGCATAACTCAATGATACCTTGCTGCTGTAAAAAAAGTACTACATATATAAACACAAGTGCCCCAATATGAAAACACAAGATAACTCTGCTCAGCTCTGCTTGATGATCTTCTCTCAAAGCCCTCAGCCTTCCCTCAAAGCCTTGAACTGCGTGATTTGGGGAACGGTGCTTCAAACCCAAGCTGTATGACGGATGGACAAAACAGAGAGTGGTCGCAGGAGGGCAGCCAGGCCTAGAACAAAATTATTAATTGGTAAAAGTGAGAAGCTAAACGTTAGGGTGTGGAAGGCTTTTTAAAACTGAAGAATAAGGAAGCACTGGAAAAGACTATCTGAGAAAGCTCCTGTTTCTCCATCACTGAAGGTCTCCACCATTGACAGGTGGGCAGATGTCTGTCAGGAATGATGTTGCCCTTGTGCAGAAGATGGACCAGAGACCCTCACTCTGTGGAGCGGGTGCATGCCCTGGGACAGGCAGCGTTTCAGAGAGACCAGGGCTTGAAGCCAGACTCCTGGCTGGAGGGGACTAAAATTCAAGCCTTAAAAATGTGGTGCAGGTTCTCCATTCCTAACTTTAGATCAGCATGTAGGTTGCTGCAGCTATGTGCTAGATACATAGCAGAAGGACCACCTCTGAAAGGTAATGTAGCTAAGATCAGTGGAGAAAAAGGGATGTTAGCAGGAGAAAGCAAAGCAATAGGTAATCTCCAGAGGAGTAGATAATTCATGTACATCTCCTGGAACATGAAGTTGGGGAGGACTGTAATGTACCATAAAACTCTGTCAACAACTAGCCTATAGGCTTTGCTATCCAGGAAAGCTGCAAGTTTAAGTTTGTGGCTGTATTTAAGCCTCCCAGATCTGAAGTAAGCTGTCTCTGTTTCACACCTGAAGAAGAATTTTTGAGCCTGAGTTCTTAATATTTTTTGCAAATAAACCAGTTTGTCTAACAGAGGGTGCTGTCTGTATCTAAGCCATCACCTTACCATCTTGCCTTGGGAAAGAGAGTTTCTGGTCCATGAAATAATGTAGGGAATTACAGAAAATGGGCTGGAAGGGTCCTTTTGTCCATGGAAGGATTAAACATATTTATCTAATTTTTGGTGAATGTCCCTCTCAAATGGCCTTAAAATTCAGCTTTAATGGAGATCCTGCGCATTTCCTAGGCAGTCTTTTTGAATGCTTCATTATCCTTTCCTGCTGACAGCATTTTCTAACACCTAACCCCTATTTCCACTGGTGTAGTTTAAGACCATTACACGCTTTACACAAAACACTCCTGGGTACATACTTAATACACTATTGATTGGTTTTTGTTTTTTTTTTTTTCAAAATCATAATGATACTGTCATTACCAACTTGATTGCTCCTAAATTTAGTACTCCGTTTTGTCCCTTTCCATAAACATCTTTAAGGGCACGGTGTAGCCAGGTCACCAGCAGCCTGTGAGCCCTCATAAAGTTAAATATATAGCAAGTAATTTCACCTCTTCATTGTCAGACAAAAATGAATACCAAAGCAGACTCCAATTGCACATACCAGCCATAGCAGAGAGAGCTGTCATCTCAGGCTTCACGCTCAGCTGATTGAAATGCTGATTGAGGCACCTACAATATACATATATAAATCGTTGCTAAGGTTAAGAGCTCGAGGAAGGGTGGGGAACAAAACAACAGGAAGTTTCTAAAGGAAGGAAAATATTTATTTTCCTCAAAAAATACAAAACACCCTCCCTCCAAAAAAAACCCAACCAAAAAACCAAAACAACAAACCTCCCCAAGCAAAACCTACCCAACACAGAAACAAGCCATGAGCAAGGCATATTTTGGGTGTCCTGTATCCTCCACTGCCTGATGCTCCCAGGGAACTATTGGCTGTCAAGGACTTTGAAAGGTGACATGAACAGCAGCAGGGACAGCTTCATCTTCACTCTCCTCCATCCATTTGGGTGCACTGTCTATGTTATGGCTCAGGGGCTTATGCCAGGTCAGCCAGTGGACAGCCAGACAAGGAACACCAAGCAGTAGCTGCAATTTTAATTGTTTCCTTTTGAATTTCACTGCTCAAGAAGAACACCAGCCTGGCAGCTTGGAGCGTGGCTGGTTCATTTACAGACCAAATGCACCAAGACTTTGGTGATGCCAAATCTGGCAATGCAGGGTAGGGTTGAGGTGCCCACGCAGGGAGAGAGCAAGGGGTTATGTCTCTCCAACCCAGCTACAGATCTTTTGGCCAGTGGTTCTCACCATGAGAAAGTTTTAACCCTGCAGCTAATCACTGCATTTCACAACTGCTCAGCACGTGGCAAGATCTGCCGATTAGTGAAGATGGCTTTGACTATACATCTGGACTGGGGATTGTCACCTGCAGCTCCCTCTGTGCGCAGACAACGTGGTCCTTGTTTCACAGCCATCCACCTCCATCCCTCCTGTTAGGCAGAGATGTTTGATGACCCAGATTTCAGATCAGGTCTGGCTCACCCCCAAACAGCTCAAGGATGTCAACTCACACGAGGTGATGGTGGCCAGGCATGGCTCTTGCTCTTGAAGGGAGCCCTGGTGAGACCGCCTTAAAATAACATGCACCATTGTGGTCTTCTCAATTCAAGCTGCAACAGGTACAGGGGACAGAGATGGATGGAGCCATTTTTTTTTAGCCTTCTTTAACAAACAGATAGTAAAAGCTGTAGAGAAACACATATGGCTGCATCCATATGTATTTTTCATCCTGCAGAACAAATTTGAGCTGGCTCCAGTATGGAAGGTGAAAATCATGTGGTAGCTGGTTAAACAGCACGTGCGATTAATAATTTACCCCAGCTATTTAAGACCTGAAGCCTTTACCCAGGTGATACCAGGAAGGAGTGAAAGGGAGCCGTGCAAGCCGTGCCTCCTGCACTGGGACCCACAAAGCATGTTTTGTGTAGGTCAGAGGTGGAAATGATTTACAGCTGTTTCGGGCTGGAATACCGCAAAGCCTGGAGGGAGTGGTAAACCTTGCTAGCTACCATCATTCATCTCTCCTGTCTCTTGCCTTAGTCTCTAATTTTAAAAGTTTCTTTTAAGAGCCATCATTATGTTTTCAATCTCCAAACCTTTCAGTTTCTCTAGAGGAACAAATGAGGAAAAAAACCCAAGAACTTTTCAGGGCTCAGGAGGACATAATGGGTTTAGTGTGATCGTTTCCTTCTAGCAGATGGGTTGGCAAAGAATTTTCAAGAACGGATTCAAATCTGCGTGTGTTTTGTGTTCAGCAGTATTGCTGGGGAATTTACACACCTGTCACCTAATTGCTGCTTCCTTTGTAAAACGGAAGTGACGAACCCAAGTAATTTGCATTTATTGTAATTTTTTTTCTTAATAGCAAAGTCCTTGACACCCTTTGAAAAAAAAAAAGCAAATTCCCTCTGCACTTTGGGGTTCAGTGCAGGCTGCAATCTTCAAGGGTTTCCTTCGAGTCATTGTGGTACCAGACATTACAATGCATTATTAAAATCCAATTTAAACTTCTTACTCTCAAGTGCCAGACTGTCAAACTATGTTTGCAGTCATGGAGTGGAACTAGGATGGGCTTGTCACATGCTTCTGCTCTTGTCATGTCTATCTAAATAGAAATTTCTAATGTCACTTTGATTTTTAAGTAGCTGGAAGGCTGTTGGTCATTTCAGTCCTAGCACGTCTAAGTGCTTTACAGATCTCCATCACGATACGCAAACATTCCCGAGACTGTAGAGATCCTGCTTAATTCTTGCAAAACTGGGGTCATCCTTAGCCAAGTGGTGGAAATACAACTGTGACTGTACCTCAGTATTTGTCTCCTGTTCCTCTGCCCTCGTCACAAAACCATGAAAAAACAAACGTAGAAGCAACATGCACAAAGAGGCTACGTTCCCAAAGCCCGACCAGACTTTTCATCTGGAGACTGAACATGAGGTTGGGACCAGCTTGTCAAAGAATAAAAAGAGAGAAAAGTTGAGGAGAGAAATTTCTTATATATTCAGAGTTGAGAGGATTTCTGTCAGGAAAGCTTAATTATGTTTTTCATCTGTATGTATTTTTCACTGGTATTTTCTATGCTCCATTACATCCCCCATTGCTTTGTAATTGAGGATTTTAGAAGACAGGACAACTTTTGAGCTGGCAAGGTAACAAGGACTAGAAAATTATACAGGATGTGGCTTGGATGGAATTTAGCCCGATGACACCATGGCTGTGTTACAGCCCCTTCTGTCAAAAAGAGGCCTCTAGATCACCTACGGAACAAGGTGTCCTCTGCAGAGAACTGTCCCATGGCTGTCCCTTAGAGAAACAGAATGGGGCAGACACAGCTGTAATGTGACTACAGGGGAGGTGGGCATGTACCTACCTATGGTCCCATGGGCTGGAGCTCCTCCACTGTGCTCAACTTCTCCTCCGTGGAGGAATGTGCTGCCACTTTGGGCCCAGAAAGAGCACCCAAGTGCTTTGCCACTGAGGGCTCCACACCTCTGAGGGTTGCCTGCATCTTCCCCAGAGAAAGGACTGAAAAAAACTCACCCCATGAGGATGTCTCATGTATCCTCCCGCAGGCTTTCTCTGCATTTCCTGTAGAAAAGCAAAAATCAAACTGGTTTCTCATCCATACTAAGAAGAAAGGTGGGAGGGAGGAAGAGGGAGAACCCCAGTCATTACCCAGGTCATCGTATGGGGATCGGGAAGCTCTCAAACTGTTTGGAGGCACGATCTGCCCCCCCTCACAGCTAGCTCAACACATTCAGTAGCATGGCAACATGACCGAACCATCCTTCTTGAAGCTAATATGCATGGGGAGATTAACGGCAAGCAAGCAGGCAACAATAACCGGCTCATTGAAATGCAAGGAGAGCTCCCACTTCCACCACGTTGAAATACCCCTTCTCCATTTTAAGCCTCTCTCCCCACTGCTGGTGTGGGTTCCCTGCCTGCGTGGCATGGAGAAGTGCCCCCTTTCCATGATGGTTGTCACCAGCTCCGGCAGCAGCGTGCCCAGGTGGTGTTGGAGAGTGAAGTGGGACAGTGGGGACGATGGCAGGGATGTTCCCAACCTGGCACAAAGTTGGGGCAGGAAAAGGAGAGCAGGGAGGGAGTTGTGAAGCTGGGGGACAGGTGGAAAACCGGGATGCAATTCCCAGCAAGGCTTCCTGGCAGAGGCTGAGCGACACACTGCAGAGAGGGGTTTTCTCTCCTCCTCCTCCTCCCCGCAGGCCCCCAGAATAAGTTAAACAAGGCATCAGATGTTTCTATTTTAAGAGCAACCAGGGAGGCTGGCAACTACAAAATGAAAAGGAGGGGAGGGCAGAAGTTGTCTAGCAAAATTAGCAACACATTTCCCTCCCTGCCTTCCAGGGAGCATGCCCCCTTCCAGCAAGCCGGGGTCTGCACAGCATAAATTATTCCTGTCTAAATTTGAGCCTGTGCCGTTGTTTCTGCCAAGTGTTTACTCTTGAATGCCATATTTTTTCAGGCGCAGATGACACTGGGTGACACGTGTCATCACAGTGCGTGTTCCTTGAAAAATATGTGCTGTGGAATTGCCCTGCCGTTCCCCAGGCCGTGCTGCTCGTGCGCGCGGGGGGAGGCAGTCGGAAGGTCTTGGTCAAGAGGCTACTCGTCCGTCCCACCCACCGCGGCAGAGCTGGACCTGGGGCTGGGGAAGCTCTCCGCTGCCAAATGTCACCGAGTTCACAGATCGTCACCGAACTGTGCGTGCGTTTGGCTGGTACAGATAAGACCTCTGGGCACCTTCTCCCTCAGATATCTCTGTGCTGCTGCCTGCCCCATGAATGAGACCTGTCTCCTCCCTGTGGTGTGTAAAGCCACAACTTCGTCGTCTATCACAGGTCCCTTAGCATCCAGAAGCTGCTTCAGGCACGCTCCTCGCAGCATAGTGATCATACACCACCAGCAATCGCCCTAAGGGAAAGAGAGAGATGCTGGATAAATATTTGACAGCTATTTTCATTCTCCCAAACTCTCATTCCTGTTCACCCCTTTTGGCCACATGCCACCTGCCCGTGGTGAGACCGGAGCTCTTTGGAAAGATTGGAGGATCCCTTTTTGGTCATACTGAGGTTGCTGAAAGCTCAGATCCACGTAGTGTGATCGACAAACCCAATCACTAGAACACTGTGCAGGTCTATTTTGGTTGTGACTTCTACGGCTGGGGATGCGGCAGCTGCATTCTGTCATCAAAACAAAGATCTCTGGGCTGGCAAGCTCACCTGGCTCCTCTTCGGCTTTGGCCTTTACCCACCCATAACTTTCTGACCAATTTAATGCACACACAGATTAAAATAGACCATACATTCAACGGGAACGCTTTGTACCCCCAAGTATGGAAAAACGTTTTAAGCTACTGTCTTAAGCCCCAGCATGTCAAGGTTAGAAATGTTTTTGTTTCATTGCTCTGGCACCATATGGACAAAGTCAACAAGAGGCTGATGTGAGTGTCTGATGTATGGCAGCCCAGCATGATCTCATCTTTGGGAGGTCACAGAATTAGTGCATAAACCAGTCAGATGTGATTAACATGAGGCACTATCTCTGTGCAGAGATGTTCAGGTCCATCGCTGTGACTACAGATGGAAAGACAAAGTTGGTTGAAGGTCAGACAGGGCATCATGACTGTCCGGGCAGTCATAAACCTGTGACATCCTATCCCATGTGGTGAGCAAAGCCCCTCTATGGGACTCCTCCTATAAGTCCCAAAATGCCTCTCGTGGCCATCAGCGTTATTGTGCTTTGGAGCTCAGGTTCACCCCGCACACCTGTCTGCTCCAGCAGCATGGCAGCAAATGGAGGAGGACATCTGTGCTGGGGAATTGGTTTCTGCTGTCTTCTGCTATTTTTACGCGGTGGCTGTGAAAGCTTCCAAAATGAGAGGCATCACCACAATTAAACTGAATGCATTTAATAGCAAACTATATCACAAATTGCAGAGCGAAGCCACTTCATATTTCCATGGGGCTTCCTAGAAAAATAGCTCCAATTAATGAGGCACATTGTGGGCTTATTTATATTCAGTCGACTCTGTTCAAGCAACAAATTATCTGTGCATGATTATGAGGCCAAATTCACCCTATAATTTTTCATTTAGCCTTATTTTACTGCCTGGTCTGTTCCACCAGGCTGAGGAGTTATTCATGGAGCAAAACCTCCCTGTCCTCGCTCCCAAGCTTCAGAGGACTTTAGAGGTGTTGCACAAAGTCCCAACATCCCATGCACAGCCACCGCTCCGTAGTACCAGCTTCCAGGTTCAGAGCTAGCAGACAGAGAGCTGGGTCACCCTAACGGTTTGGTTTGCCTCTCCCTGGACACGGTAACCAGAAACTAAGCAGAGAGGGCATTCTGGAGCCAGCTTGGAGTGGTAAAATTTGTTTCACAAGTATGTGCCAGCCCCGGACAGAACTGGGGCCTCGGCGTTTGGAAGGGAAAGAGGTTTACCACCTGCCCCACGGCGTTTGTGGGGAAGCACATCCCCGGCGTGCCTGCACAGGCCATCCAGGTCCCAGCGCTGTAATTGAAACCACCCAACGCTGCAGCGCCCCTGCCACGAAAAGCAGAAGAGATTGCATTTCATCACTAATCCTGCGGTTTCGCTCACAGCTACAAGTAGCGTTCCCAGTACAACAGGAGCTGGCGAATTTTTGCGTTCTCGTCATGCAGCCGCGTGGGAGGGTCTCCAGGCAGAGCCCTTCCCAGGCTTGAGTATTTTGGGATAATTCGGGCCATCGGTAATGATGTTCCACTGCACATTTTAGTACAAGCCAAGTGTCTGCCCCAGACACTCATCGCCACAGGCACGCTGGGATTTCTGTGAAAGCTGTGATGGGGCAGGGATGAAGAGAGGCAGAATAGCTCTATGTTACAATCCAGAATCAGGACAAACGTCCCCAGCCCTTATATAGTGCCTTTCACTTATGCCGTGGAAGCAGCACCATCCTCAAAACACCAAGCTTCTCTTTTCCCTTCCCTAAACTGCTGGGAGAGGCAGCCCAGAGCAGCCCAGCAGCAGAGCCCCCCCATCACAGCGCTGACTCCAGGCACACCTTGGTGCTCAGTCCCAAGCACGGGGACACCAGAGGGATTCATTTCTACAGTAGCCGTTGCACAGACTCGATATATTTATAGCCTCCCGCAAATGTCCTGAAGAGGAAAAGATAACAGAAAAGCACCGACCAGAAAAGCAAACAGAGAAGAGCAGCGCTCCGTCCGTGTGGTGCCACTTGTTTCTCAGATGCCTTTTATTTTTGGTGCCTGTCCCAGCAGTTTCCAAGAAATCTCCCCCTATCCTGTTTCTATGGGGAGGTATGGCGTTACACTCCAACCCTTCATGCACGAGCATTTGAGGACAGTCAGGCCACGAGGTCAAGCCTGTATTTATAATATGAGAGATGAGCAGGGCCAGGTCACTGGAGCAGGCTGTGCTTTCCTGAAAAACTAAAAGATCCTCCAAAGGTCACTGGGATGATCAGGAATTACCAGTGCAGTCCTGTGGGCTTGGGTCTGTAGTTCTGCACCACGCAGAAGAGCTGGACGGGGAGATACATGTGGCTGCCACAGGTCACACCTCACCCCTTCCCCAAGCACACCAGTGCCTCTCAGCAGGGCTCAGTCAGGGATGGACAAAACTGCCCAGCACTAAATTCAGGTCAAATGCTGAGTCTCTACTGCTTCATCTGTTTTGAATTTCAGTGGAAATACCCTAATTTTATTATCCTGGTAAAAGCACATCAGATAACGTTCACTGTTGTTAATTCTACAGGATCAAAGCATAAGTGCCTTTTGTTACTTCAGATTTTTCCTTCTACTTAAAGTCGTGTAGGTTATCCATTTCTCCTTGGCAATAAGATCCAAATAAAACAGAGGAAGATATTAGCAACACATACCTGGAGCAAACTTAGGAGCATTCCTTTGGGCAAAGCTTCACCCAAGCGCGTTTTGGTTTTGTTTTTTTTAATAAATACATCTTAAAGACATTTTAATGTGTGGAAAAAAACACCTCTTCGCCTCTTAGGTCCCACTGGTCCTGTTCATTTCTCACATGGAGCCATAATCCTTTCCAGCAGTAACTAGTTGGGATGTCACAAACAAAGGATTACACCTTCAGGTGAGGCAGAGCTTCTTATGAGCTTACTGCCTCGCTATTATAGACCCTGTCCTCATGCAGAAATTACACGCATATACGGACGTGTGCATTATTTAAGACGAAGCATCAAGACTGCAGATGGATGGATATTCTAGCTCACTAAGAAAAGCAGGAATACTAATCACTGTTCTTCCCATGTAGCCATCCAATGCTGAGGTGGGGAAAATGATGTATGGGGCATTATTTGGTATTTCAGGTACACTTTTAAAGCCACACTATTCCTCAGAGAAGAAAAAAGTTGTTAACAAGATGTGTTTCTTATAGTCAAGTAACCGATGCCGGATTTGGGTTGATGTTTTGATAGGCTGCAGTTGTCAACCCACAGTCAGGTTATTCCATCTGGATATTTCTGACCTTGTGCTAAAATTTCAAGAGGAAAGTGCACTTACATTTTTAATGCTCATCCTGCTGACACACCATCTTTCCCTGTGGCAGAAGCAGTGCTTGAGGAGGGAATAGTACGAAAGAAGATAAGCAATTCCTCTCAGTTGAATAAACTCATGGATTTCATGTGCACAAGATAAAAAAAAAAAAAAAGAAAAGAAAAGAGGAAGTCATCAGTGTATGGTGTTTATTATTTCAGTGTGGGGCAAAATGTCATTTCTAAAAATAGTATCAACCTACCATGGGAAGCCACACAATTTTTACCAGGATAATTGATAAATCAGACCCCTATCTGATGTTTCTCTTCATAGAAAATTACTTCCTTGGGGAAGAACACAGAGAAAGTCAAAGTGAGCACTGAAGGGCTGACAGCCCTGGCTGGAGTCAGAGGTTGCTTTTCATGGAAAATGCAATGTTTTACCAGTGCTAAGCTGATTTGGACCATATGACAATCAAAGTAACAACATCTATGGAGTTTAATCTGCTCTACGACCCAAAGAGTTGCAAGAAGATTGCCCTTTAACTGCACTTACCATCGAAACTTGTAATATATTTAAAAACACAAACTTGGAGGAAGTCTCCAGTGATCATGTGTTATCCATCATTCCCCCCTCCCCCCGCCCCAGGAGAAGAAGGATCTGCTGCTCTGACACCAGATGAAGCCATTCCTGGGACTTGTCTTCCAGCATCGCCCGGGCAGAGAGCCCGCTGCGACGGCAAGCGCTCAGAGCGGCCGGTCTGCAACCCGTTCCGACAGCCTCGGTCACGGCTCCCCAATTCCATTTCCTCTTCTCCAAAAGGGAAGCCAGGCAGATGTCTAAGAAGCTTTGAAAACGCCTTGTCAAGAATTTAAGAGAAGAGGGAGGCAGTGTGAGAGTGCATGTGTGTCTCCAAGTTTTGGCCCCTCTCCAGCTGGCTGATGGTATGGAGCTGGCTTTTTTCTTTGTTTCCGAGCTGCAAAAATAACCATACAAACAAAAAAAACCTAAGTAACATATTAATGGCTTGCTTAATTTCACTTTTTTTCCATGTATTCCAGTGTTCGTGTGGCCCCAGAGATGTTTCACTGGGCAACTATAAATGAAGGAGGGGAGGGGGAATGGCCCACCAGGCAGTCTCCAACAGTGGGAAAGGAGAGAGGAGCTGGTGTGAGTTCACCAACAGTAAACAACACTCTGCTGTTTCACACCTACAGCTTGCAAAAAAAAAAACCAAAAACCAAAAGAGACATTTCAGTTCAGGGAGAATTAATTGCTCTCTGAAATTTTTCCTGAGCGCCTGAGAGCGTGATAAAATGCAAACAAGCATTTCCAGGAACACCTGAGAGGATGAGTACACATCGCCTTGGATTCCCAAGGAAACTCCTCTTCTTCACAGTGTTGGATGCTGTGCAGCAGCAGAAGACCTGGATTTGTCCCGCTCCTGCTGACCTTGGGATGGTCATCCTAAAGGCCAGGCCTGCTTTTTAGGAACTCGTTTATTAAGAAAACAACTCCCAAGAAAGGCAGTAGGGAACAATTTTTGGTTTGCTTCATTTCTTAGCCGAATTCTGGTAAACATTTAAAAAAAATCAATCCCGAATCACTCAAAATTAATGTTGCTATGCAGATCTTCATAAACCAGCAGAAATATTGCATCTTGCCCTTGACCTGTCACTCAAAAAATTCCCCATAAATTTACAAAACTAAACGAAATTGAATTTAGTTGAGGTCTTAGCTCTGTATCCAGCAGAATACAAGCACACACACACCCTTTTGACATCTGCATTTCAAAATGCACACACACCATTTTAGGCGACCCAAGAAGCCACTAACATGTTTAGGGTAGACACTCCAAACAAATATCTTTTAATGATGGTTTTATTTCTTCAGCTTGCAAATGATCGCTTCTCATGGTGCTTTCCCCAAATATTACTCATTTTCTGTAACTAACCTGCAAGAAATCATCTATCTTCTTTCAGGAGAAATCAGCAAAGAAAGGTAGGCAACTTGAATCCTGACTCTGGTCCCTTCTACAGAGAGGGGTCAGGTTAAGGAAGTGGGGTTTGACCTAGCCTACTGTCCAGCTGTATTTTATGCCCTGCTGGCTTTATTAGTCGTGAAATGACTCTCTATTTGCTTTGCTATGAGTTCTTTATTCTGCAGAAGACTAAATTAAGAGAAATTCTAGATAAACTACTCAGTCTTTCCCAAGACATACCGCTAGCATTTTTGGCTTCAGAGTCCACAAGAACAGCATGATGCCCTTGCTTTTTAATTAGCTTAAGCCAGGGGGAGCGAAGATCTGAGCTCTTGGGCTGTACCAGAGAGACCAAGAGCTGAAAATCTGCGGCAGAGCTGCTGCCACCCTCCATAGCCCCCCTCACCATCAAGTCCTCATCAGTGTGAAAATGAATGTGTTTACTTCCCACCAGTGGGAAGTGAAATCAGAGCCCTTGTGCAATTTCTATCAACAATTACTTGATCGCCCTATTTTTGTGCAGGTCTGATGATTGCAGCACGGCATCTCTGTCAGGGGATGAGAGGCTGGAAGGGATCAACCTATTGCTTAAAACCAGGATGCGACAGCTAGGAGAAGTGATGCGTGTTTTGCAGAGCTTTTTTTTTTTTGTTCACGTGCTAAAATTGTTTGGTATTAAAGAAGCTAGGCTAATAAAAGTGGCAAATTAAATGCTAAGTCAAGCCCGCCTTGGCCTGCTGCTGCAGCTGTTAATCTGATTTTTGAAGCCACCAGCTTGCTGGGCAGTACGAACACAGTTTGCTGGATGCTCTCATGGCTGATGGTGCAATGTAAGCACAGCACTTGGAATACAATCTACCAGTGTCCCCACGCCAGATCCCATAACCTACTTCCTAGGCCTGCTGCCAGTGTTGTGCTATGAGTCACGAAGAGAAACAAACACAAGGAATGTCAAATTAAATAGGACGCAACGCTTTCACAGCATTTAAAAGCGGAGCAATTGTGCTGCAGCGTAGAAACCTCCCTGGACTCCTCTTGGACTGCTTCTCATCTTGGTAATAAGAAACATCCCTTTAATTAGTTCCACCTAATGAAATTCATAAGCCGGGGAGTGGGAGTTTTGCTCCTGGGTAGAAACTGAAAACTTCTCTCCACTCGATCTGCCCATTTTCTGCAGCAGTCATTAGCAAATTTTATCAAATCTCTGCGTTAAACAGTAACAACTATTGTTCGCCCAGAACACAAGTCCATTTATGAGCTGCAACACGACACATCTTGGAAACCCCAGACTGAAAAGCACTTAAAAAAAAAAAAAAAAATTAGGCTGGCAAGAAAAAAGTAGTTTCGAATTGTCAAGAATAAACAATAGAGAAACTTCTACCTGATCTTTCCGGCTGCTGAGATCAGAGAGGTTCCTTTACCTTTCTGGGTTTGGGAAAAATAATTTACCAAATTTATTCCATCTTTCCTTACAGTTAAGGGGCATCCATTACCTCTCCAGCTGAAGCTCTGGGTTCTTCATGATCCTTGCATCAGGGACAAGTGGAATAATTCTAAGAAACCTCAAGATGGGCATTCACTCCTATGGAAATATTGACCCACGAAGGTCTTTTTAAATCCATTTTGGTTATGTGTGTCTCAAGACAAAGTGATATCCATGGCAACAAACAATTTCACTGCAGAAGAGAGAGCACATCCAGAAAGAGCGTGTAATTGCTCTGTTTATCGATGACTAAAAGCCTGAAAGCACCAAGTTTGAGTCTCAGATGCAACACCAGCGCTCTGCAGAATATCAGAGCCTTTTATTGGGACACTTTTGCAGAAGTCCATCGTAGAGGACATCAAGGGGAAACAAAGCCTTGCCCGCTGTTTCCATGTCCAAACTCTTTCGCAAAGAGACGTGGCTCACTGTGCGGTTGTGTTTGCCCTTTGAGAAGGTAACAGAGGAGGGTGAAAAGGCGGGAGCCCATTCTTAGCTACATTTGGAGACAACAAAAGCCCAAAACACCACTAAGAATAACTGTTAGGACTGGACGGTCGGGATTTTGGTACAAACTGTTTTCTGCACCTACTAGGGCCCCTCGGTGCATTTGAATGTTTTCCTCAAAGTGGCTGCTGACCGATATGTTCATCCTGTTATTCCACATCAGGTCCCATAATTACAGAGCCTGATTTACAGGGTTGGTTATAGCTGCTATTACGGGAAGCTACCGCGCTGGATGCAGCTGCGGTGCTGATGGGGGGAGGAGGGAGGAAGACCACGCGTGTCAGCTCTTGCATGAACGCTTGCCATTCTGGGCAATGTTAACAGAGGGAAAGGAGGAGGAAGCCACAGCCCCCCTAGGGTCTTCCCAAGACTCCTTCCCACTTATAAAGCCACCTTTGATTTGGGCTGTGAGGTGTAATTTTCTAGTTAAGCACTCAAGGGTGAGTTTTTCAGAGCTCTCAGCAATAGCTCGAACCAGATCAGCTCTCCGGACCTGCTAGAGAAAGGTATTGGCACAGAGGACATCTTGCTGTGGTCCCACTGGAGCTAAAGGACTGCTTTGCAGGTTCAGTGCTTTTTAACCAAGCAGTGTCTTACCCTGACCTGAATCCCCTTCCCCTCCAAACCTGGCTGCCTGCTAGCATTTGCTCTGCTCTCCAAACTCTGTGCTCTGGTCTCTACTCTGTTGAGATAAAACGCTCCCACCGGCATTCCTCAAGGCCTCCAAGACAATTTCCCGAGCTGCTTGGATCCTTCTACCCACAAACCAGACCCTGCACTCACTTTTAGCCTTGAAGATCTGCAGAGGGTGGGTATGGGAGTGCCAGACAGACAAATGCTGCTGCGGAGGGAACACAAGAGGAACCCAAGGCTAAATTTGTAAAGCAGTGTTTTGATGCCATGTCCTGCCTAAATGCTACACAGCCACTTGCATATGATGTGATTTATTACAAATTACATCAACACCACCCCATCAGACCTTCTTGCCTACAGTGGTGCTGACAGAGCACTCATCAGCTTCATTTCCGAGAACCCATAAATGCAAGAGCTGCAAGGTCATCACCCTTGCAGGTAAAAGAAGGGACCCTTGTTTTGAAAGCCAAAGTGACTTTATGAGGAATTTGAGGTCAAGGTACTCAAAGGGGCATACACTGTCCTCTAAAGACGTATCCAGGATGTGCACACCTCCCACAGAAAAGGCAAAGTGAGAGGTGTTTTCTTTGTCAGGAGAAAGATCAGGGTAATGGTTTCTTTCAGGGGTTTGGCTTCTTATACTGGAGCTTCCTGCCCCAAAGGGGAACAGGTCCTACTTCTGGAGGCCAGAGCCTCTCTATTGAGGAGAGGAAATTGTTTGAAGATTTATACTTAATTTAGCATCTCTAGTTGAGGCCAGGGGATGATTTTAGGGATTAGACTCACCTGAGTGAAAATAACAGAGGCATTGCCTCTCCCACCCGTGCACTCATAAGTGCCCACAACTCCCCCTCCTGTACCCACCTCACCCCACCACCCCCCATCTGAGAAACCCCACCTCCGTTACTGCAGGGGTTTCCATTTCAGCTGCAATAGAGGATGGCCTCTCGCTCTGCAGCAGCGGTGATATACTGCCCACCCAGGTACCGACCAGGCTCTGCACATCAGCTTATCTGCCAAGGTCTACTCCCATGACCCTTTGTCCCCGTTAGCCTGCTGAATTTGTGCTCCCTCTCTGATGTATTGCTACATGAAGCTGAAGGCAATGCTGGAGTTCTTCCTGGTGATGCAGTTAAAACCATTAAAAACAAAACAAAACAAAAAAAACAAAACATGAGCAAAACTGTCTCACTTTTTACCAAGATCAGGTGGTGGGATGCAACCTTGATCTCTCATTTGGAACACAGCAAGTATCAGTTGATCAAAATGACTTCAGGTATAGCATTTTTAATACAAATTTGAAAGAGCTATAAGAAAACAGTAGTGCAGTCTCAGGGGGAATGCTGGCCTGAATTTAAAAAGACCTTCAAGTGATTGGAGCTCAACTGCATGGGTCAGAATGAAAATCTCTACTTCGGTGATGCTCGGTGAAAAGACACAACACCAAGCTAGGTTTTTATTATAGTTAACCCTTTTGATGCTTACTGCTGGAGTTATAGATTTAGATACATATTTAGATACTGTCATTGGCTGCTGGTATAAACAGCATCTGCTTCAGTCCAGAAACCCATGGCTGGTTGCCCATCTGTCTCTTGGGTCTTTTCTCACAAGAAATTGCAGGTATTTGTAAGTCAGCACCCTCTCATTTGCTTGCCCTTATTAGGGCAATGCATTTCCAAAGCCATCTATCAGAGCTGGGCTGGCTTTGGAGGCTGAACTGTCTCCCCTCTTCCCTCCCCTCCTCTCCCACATCACGCCTCCCTTAGTGGTGGCCAAGATCCTGCTGAAGCAGACCAAATTTCAGGCTACTCAGCAATCCCAGCTCTCAGGGGAGCATGAGATGGAGGCTGGAGAATCCTTTTCTATCATTACTCCCCGGAGCCTTTAACAGCCGAGAAGTGGTTTTGCCAGATCTCAGCTCCTCTCTGGTTACATCCCCACCACCCATGACCCTGAGCTGAAATCCCAGGCTTATAAAATTAAATGGGCCATTCCCACGGGCCACCCTGGGACTCCATGCTTGGATGGGATCAGGCGAAAGAGCGGAGGCACATCTGCTCCTGGAGTAGCACAGAATAAGCAGAGCTCAAATGCAGGCTCCGAGACTCCCTGGCCCCAGTTTTCTCGTAGCTGCAAGTCAAAGCGGGCACGGATGTAGCACAGTAACCTATTGAACAAGACCTCGTTAGCTGACTACAGAGAAGGCTAGCAGATCATTAAAAAATAAAGCTAAATATAGGCACGCATCACAAAAACGGTAATTCTAAAGCTCTGAGCCTAATTCTGCAGGGAGCAGAATATCATAGCACATGGGATGTTCTTCAGATGATGCAACTGCAGCTCTAGTGAGCCGGAAAGCTTTAACCAGATCTCCCCAGTACCACAGGGAGGAATGCTGTGCCTCTGCTCCGCTGCCAAAAAACCCAGCCTCCTGCACGCCTGGTTATTTTCCACGCTCAGACACGCACGAGCTCACACGGCAACCCAGGGATGTGCTACCCTTTCCAGCCTCCTGCAGCTCAGCCCTGCTGTGCTTCCCTCGAGACCAGGGGTGTTGGTGGCAATCGGTCGTGAGCAGGACTGGGCAGACAGGGACAGCTTTTAAATAGCTGATATCCCTCACTGGGACAACCTCTTGGTCCAGCCCCGCGAAGCCACTGCTGTCACTCCTGCGTTTGGCTCACAGCTGGGCAGTACGGTCACCCAACTAACAATGCTGGGTGTCAAGTGCCAAGAAAACCTCTTTCTATTGAGAGACGGGTTTTGCATCGTGGTCTGAGCACAAGGCTTGGTGTCAAGACTTACAGCTCCCCCCACCTACAGCCTTCAGGTTTTTCCAGGCTCTTATGGGGGCAGGATGGATGAAGGAGACCGATTAGAGGCCCTAACGGATATCAAACGGGACCTTCACTGTGGTCCCGTGAGGTTAAATTAGCTTGTGCAAAGACTTTGGGATCACAAGTAATCTTCTGGTTCAAACCTTCAACATTATGTGAAACACAATCCTTTGATAAGGGCTGAATTACTCTAGGAAACTTCAAAGCCATCAAAGAATTTGCGCTCGTGACGTTTGCGTGCAGCGCTTTGAGTGAGTTTTCTCTGCTTTTCCTCGTCACCACGCAACAGTCAATTAAAAAGTGCTGCTCTCTTTGTAGCCTTCACTGCAGTACGAGGTTTATTGTCCTATTTATCACCATTGAACTGCCTCAGGCTGAATTATTTGTAGCTCTGGAGAAGATGAATTAAGTGGTAAATTCAAAGTGGGTCACAGGGATGTCGCCTTGGCCTTGCGACCCAGACGTGTCAGTGGGCTGATGTCTTGGCCTCCCTGGCTTAATGGATCATCATCCACACTCACACCAAAACCTCAAGCTGCCTGTGCCTAGCCAGGGGTAGGAGGCAGGCACCGGCACCTGGTGTTACCCTCCACAGGTGACTTGCCCCCATCTGTACATACTCCGTTTTTTCAATTAAGGAGGTCATTGCAGCACCCTCAGCAAGAAACCCCACTACAGCGCAGCATTGCTGGCACGTGGCACAGCACGCCGGTATGTCATGCTGCTGGGTGAGCCAAAATGCCCCCAAAATTCAGGAAGTGGACCACCAGCATGAGATTTTTAGTTTTTAGCATAGGAACAAAACAGCTACTTAAGCACAGGATTTTTGAAAGGAAATCCCGCATGCATTTCCGTCCCTAAATCCCAACTGAACCTCCTAATCCTCCACTGAGAACAGCTTGTGCTCCACGCTGCCTCTAACTTTGACGATGACAATGATTCAGTTGTTTCAAAAAGAGGAGAGTCACTTTTCACATTACTGCTTCTCTTACACCACATCTGACTGCGTAGCAGAGGCTCCAGCGAGATGTTTATGCCAGGGGCCCCCCAGATACTTTCCATGCCAGAAGGTGAGGAGCCTTCCCATAGGCAAAGGGAATTGGATACCTGCCTGACATGGCCCCAGAACAACAAACATGAGGTTATTAATCTCGCAAATCTTGGAGATTTACATTATTTTCATAGAATGGTTTAGGTTGGAAGGGACCTTAAAGATCATCAAGTTCCAATGCTACTGCCAGGGGGGCCCTCCCACTAGAGCAGGTTGCTCAAAGCCCCATCCAGCCTGGCCTTGAATGCTTCCAGGGATGAGGCATCCACAGCTTCTCTGGACAACCTGTTCCAGTGCCCCACCACCCTCACAGTGAAAAATTCCTTCCTGATGTCTAATCTAAATCTCCCTTCTTCCAGATTGAAGACAGACATTTTACCAGTATGTGTTCAAATATAATCATAGAATAGAATAGAATCATAGAATGGTTTAGGTTGGAAGGGACTTTAAAGGTCATCAAGTTCCACCCCCCCTGCCATGGGCAGGGACACCTCCCACTAGACCAGGTTGCTCAAAGCCCCATCCAGCCCAGCCTTAAACACTTCTGAGGATAGGGCATCCACAACTTTCCTGGGCACCGTCGAGCTTGGTATTGTCAGCAAACTTTGAGGATAGGGCATCCACAACTTTCCTGGGCACCGTCGAGCTTGGTATTGTCAGCAAACTTGCTGAGGGTGCACTCTATCCCACTGTCCATGTCTCTGACAAAGATGTTAAATAGCACTGGTCCCAGTACCGACCCCTGAAGAACACCACTCGGACATTGAGCTGTTGACCACAACCCTTTGAGTGCAGCCAGCCAGCTCCTTATCCACCGATTGGTCCTTCCACCGAATCCATGACTTTCCAATTTTGAGACCAGGATATCGTGTGGGATAGTGTCGAATGCTTTGCGTAAGTCCAGGTAGATGACATCCGTTTCTCTTCCCTTGTCCACCAAATCTGTGGCCCAAACATTTTTTAAATCCACTTTAAAAACAAATGCATGCATAAAGCGAAATGCTGCTCCTTCCACAACACTTTTTGTGCATACCACCTTGGAAAGCACAAGGCGTGTTGATTCTGGTCATCTTGGGGTTTTCTCAGAGGGTGTCACAGGAGTTCAGACACCAGCTATGAGCTACCGCGTGTGGATGGAGGTCCAGGGTTAACAGACACCAGGTTCTCAGAAAGGGTCGTCTGAAACCGAGGTGGAAAACTTGCTCCTGGCCATGAAACCAAAGGGCAATAAAAAAAAAGAATCTTTTTCCTGTGTTATTGGTGTTTTCTCTCCATGGTGCAAGGGCAGACAAATCTCATTATCTCTTGTGAGAAAATCTGTATCAGGAGTATCACCTAACAGCACAAAAGACAAGACAAGCACCAAAATTCAGAATGATTTGGCTTTAATAGAAAGGTTGGGAAACAGCCTCCACTTTTGGAAAGCTGCAGTAACATTTTGTCTCTATATGATGCAATCACCTTCCCTCCAACATTGCCTGGTGCAATACTGACATCTTGCCCTCAAAAGTCAAAATCTCTTGGCTAAGAGACCAAAGGAAAATAAAGAGGAGGGTTTAGATTTAACTACAGCAGGATGAAGAGTTTTAGCAACAGCGAACTTGCTGAGAAATGTGGTTTAAGTAGTCCCACTGCTATTTTCAAATTCAGGTTGAATTTACTTAATAGCTCCAGCAAACGAGGGAGGCTGGACCGGACTCCCCAACCCGGGTAGAGGAGGAGGAGGAAGCAGATAGCTTTAATTAGCAGGCGAGCCAGCAAAAGCACTTGCTCAGGGGGGGGTCATCCCAAGGATGCCGATCTCCATGTCTTCCTGCCGAGGAATACGCCCAGCATCACATCCCCTCTCTGCAGCATCTTCTGGCTTTTTAAAAAATTTAAATTCCATTTTGCAGAGTACAGCCTCCCAGGTGAGAGATGCAACCGCTCGGAAAAGCACCCTGGTTCTTTCTCCACTGGGAGGGAAGCACTTTGGATGAAAAGTTGTGGGGAGGCAGGAGATGGGATCATCTGGCCCCACACACCCCAAGGTGCTGCTCCAAGCACCCCTCTCCTGGGAGCCTGGGCATGGAGGGTGCCTTCTCCCATGCTGAGGAGGAGTTGCTCTGGCTTCCTCACTTCCATTAAAATGGAAAGGGAAGGCTTTTGTCCCCAGTGAAAAGAAAGGTTTCACCAATCTGAAACTCATGCCTCAAAAACGTTACACTCTGGTCAGACATTACAAAGAAATCTCTGAAATTATTACAAACAGGGGTACTTTGGGAAGTTTCAGGCCATCTCTGGAACTGAAAAAAAAAAAATCCCACTTGGCCAGACCCATCCATAAGTCAATCCAATGGGAAATCTAGTTATTTTGCCCCAACCGCATGCCAAGGAAGCAGAGTTTAAAAGGCACCCTGCTTTGAGCAGATGGCCCCTGGTCACAAGAGCAGCGGGTCAATACTCATAGTGGCAATTTTCCTTCAGCCTCCCCAAAGCCAAGGTTACACTTCCACTTTTCGTGCAGATCACCCCGTGTTTAGAGAGTAAAGTGGTGAGACTGGAGTGGGGGAAGCAGGTTTAACATTCTCAGCATCTGGCTTGCTGTGGCCAACAGAAAACAAATTTACTGTTTTCCTCTGGCTTTATATTGCAGTTGTTCCAATTTCTTGTCTCGTTTTCCACCACAAGTACCCAGATCAGTGTCTTCACGATGATGTTAGTTAACCTGGAAGAAAATGTTCAGCTGGAATCTGTACTGGATTTCCTCTCACCCAAAACAACAACTGCTCCTGTGCCCACTTAGGGGTTTCAACGTGTGAGACATTCCTCAAGGCAAGCTTTATTTTACTGAGCCGGTGTTGCTTTTATACAAGAGCCCGTGCCTATACAGCTTCCTTTACGCACACAATAACAAGATGGAAAAATTATACCATGCCAAGAAAGCTGTCTTACCAGACAAGAGCCGCTGCCCGACGGGTATATTTAGAAATTAGAGGACAATTTAGGAAGACAGTCACACAACATATGCCGGCAGAGTAATGAAGAGCAGGGAGAGTGGGAGTTTCTTTCAGGTACGGAGCCCTCCCAGACTGCATCAGTCCATACCCAGACTGACACAACTCTCTCTCGCCTCACCAAGTAACAGCAAAACCCAACACTTAGGCAGCGTTTTTCATTCATCCGTCTCAAACTGCATCACAAGGAGAGTTAAAGTGGTAAATTTAGCATCCCTCTAAACAAACTGATACCAGTCCAAGAGTGTGCAGAGGCAGACATCAGGGATAAATGTAGGCCACGGAGTTGTGTCCAGGGTTTGCCTTCTCTGTCATTCAGTAGCGGCAGAGCTTCCAGAGCAGATGTTTTACCCCAAGATGTAATTTCCAGCAGTGCATCCACTTCAGCCCATGGGCTTCTCTTGGCACTGAGGCTGCTGGGCACCTCTGGACATCACCCAGCTGAACCCCTCGCTCACAGCAGGGTGAGCCACAGCTGGCTGATCAGGGCTCCATCCTGTCAGGTTTTTAATATACACAAGGATGGAGATACCACAACCTCTCTTGGCAACCCATGCCAGTGTTTGACCCACACACACAAAGTAAAAACATTTCTTCCTGTATTTAAAAGAAATTTCCTATATTTTGGTTAGTGTCCCTTGCCTCATGTCTTGTCCCTGGACATCACTGAGAAGAGCCTAGCTCCATCTTCTTTACTTCCCCCATCAGGTATCTATACACATACATAGGATCATAGAATGGTTTGGGTTGGAAGGGGCCTTAAAGATCATCTAGTTCCAACTCCCCCTGCCATGGGCAGGGACACCTCCCACTAGANCAGGCTGAACAACCCCAGCTCTCTCAGCCTGTCCTCATAGGGGAGGTGCTCCAGCCCTCTGATTGTCTTCGTGGCCCTCCGCTGGACCCGTTCCAACAGATCCGTGTCCTTCCTGTGTTGAGGACTCCAAAGCTGGATCCCCCTGAACCTTCTCTTCTCCAGGCTCTCTCAGCCTCTCCCCACATCGAAGATGCTCCAGTCCCTTCACCATCTTTGTGGCCCTGCACTGGACTTGCTCCAGTATGTCCATGTCTCTCCTGTACTGGGGAGCCCAGTACTCACCCAGCACTCCAGATGCATCTCACTAGTGCTGAACAGAGAGGAAGGACAAAGTCCCTCAACCAACTGGTGACCGATCACAACCCTTTGAGCCTGGCACTTCAGCCAGCGTTCCATCAACCTCAGCATCCACTTATCTAGCTCATAATTCATCAATGAGGATTTTATGGGAGACAGCATCAAAGCAACATCTTAAGCAATTATTTAAATAGAGTAATCTCATTGTCAAAGACCACCCAGTTGATCAAGCATTTCTCCTTCGTAAATCCATGCTGACTAGACCCAAACACCTTCTTGTCCATACTATGCCTGGAAATGGTTTCCAGGCTCATCTGCTCCACCACCATCTCTGGGGTCAAGGGAAGCTGATGAGCCTGTGGGACCTCAGATCCTCCTGAAGTGATATTTGCTTTCCTTCCAGACCTCAGCAACTTTCTCCAATTTTCTTGTGCTTTTAAAGATATTCAAGAGTGGTCTCACAATGACATCGTCCATAGTATACTAGATTGTCACATCTAGATAGCTTGGGGAATGCCATGTTCCAGCCCAGACTTCTACCTTTGACAGAATGACCTACCCACAGAGTTTGTACTTGGTCCTCAACACTTTTAAAAACGTCTTAAGATCTGCAAGGACTGTATGACTGTCGTTCCTAAACAACGACTGTGCTGCATGACTTGCATTAGCGGTTCCAGGAACCAGAGGGTGAGCAGAGGGACACCCAGTTGTAAGGGGCTGAGGCAGAGGATCAGAGCGCTGACAGCAAGGACAGCACCTCCCTTTGGAGCAGAGCTGATGAAACCACCCCACCCTCCCGTGCCCTGGATGCAAGGACTGCAACATCAACACCCCAAAATGAGTCGAAAAAGCCCTCACGGATCAAGTAGTCATAGCAATTAGAAACAAGCAACACTTGTTTCCCATACCTTCATCTCAGGAGCAGCTGTGCTGTAGCGTAAGTGACTTCACAGAATCACAGAATTGTAGTGGTTGGAAGGGACCTCGGAGATCATTGAGTCCAACCACAAAAAAA
>VXAK01020779.1:47298-74882 GCA_013399435.1 Arenaria interpres
CCTTCATCTCAGGAGCAGCTGTGCTGTAGCATAAGTGACTTCGTTCACAGCAAAGCCGAGATTGCTGTGTTAATAAAAATATAATAAATAAATAATAATACATAAAAAGATAAGCTGTCCCACCACAAGTGAGTGAAGTCTGATTTTTATTCCCACCCCCTCCCTCCCCCATTCTAGCTCAGTAGGTAAGATGGATTTAAAACAAACAAAAAACCACCAAAGCCCAAAGGTTCTGAATTTAAACTAGACACCCACAATTACATTTTCAGTTGCTAAGTTAGAAAAAAAGGAAGATAAAAATAAAAATTCAGAAGTGTGAAGGTTGTCAGTGGAATATTTTTATCTGAAGTGAGTCATAAAAGCCTGAGAAGTAGGATTTTATTTTTTTCCTAATAACACTGCAAAAAATCTTAAAAAAAGCCACCCAAACACCATAAAACCACTACTCCACACCAAAACAATGAGTTAAAAGCTACACCAAGCTTAATCAAGACACTGGTTCCTGTAGCATGTCAGAAGCAACAGATTCTTCTTACACAGACACAGAGAGGCATCTTATTAGGAAGGAGTAAATAACACCCACCCCTCTTAACCCAGAACAAGAAAGGCGCAGGGACCAGAGAATCCTGCAGGCATTTGCCAGTACCAAAAAAAGGTCATTTTGGCAGTTTTCCTATCCAAAGGCTGAATCCAAAGCACTAAGAAAGCACATTCTTGAAGAGCAGGAGGGGTGCGTGAAGTCTGAACGTGGCCTGGAAGAACAGAAAAAGAGAAGTGGTGGAGAGGAAGGGACAGAGACCTTCCACTCCTTGTCCAAGACTGCAGTTCAGGGTTTGACATCACTGCAGTGTGTGTCTCCACGTCTCTGCTATACAAGTTGGCAGAAACGGTTCGCTACCACCACAACAACAGAAATTCTACGTGTACGCACCAAGTCCTAGGCTAAAACTCCTGATTTATGCCATGCTGGCCTTCTACAGATCTCCCCCAGAAGAGACCCACCCCTTCCTATCTACATGAGACTTTAAAAAGATTTTCTTCTGACAAAGCTGTTGGTTTTGTGTGAAAGTTTAAGCTCATAATGACAACAGTATAAAGAATTCAGAATAAAGGTTTTTTTGTTGGGGTGTTCCAGCTTTTTTTTTTTTTTTTTAAACACAAGGTCAGAGTGTACAGTCAAAGCTCTGCCATCAGCTTGATAGGGACAGAAGCATGTTAAGGGTTGATTAAAGTGCATTTTAGTAGCATTCCTAAGACATCCATTTCTTTTCCTGCAGCTGTTACCTGTGCTTTCGATAGCACTGGCACCACTCCGCTCCGAAACCGGGTTCTGCCCCAGCACCAGCTCTCCGCGGCTTAGAATCCTCTGCTGGTATTTTCATCGCAGTAAAACTCCACGCGCCATAAGCAAGTCAGTGAGGCTGAGATGGCTTGTGGGACCATCACGGGAAGAATGAATCATCTGCCTTGGAAATATAAATGTTTATGATCACTGTTTCTATTCTGCACATATATTCTTGAGACACGCAACTTTTACAAGGGTGTTGATATTTATATAATTCCATAAATTTAGACAGTGCATTACAAACACAATATGCAGTCGTAGCTATAAATAGGAGAGCAGTGGGACAGAATTTTCAACTATTTCTTGTTTCCTATGCAACAGAAATGAGACGTATGGCACAAGTTAAGGAACCAGAGGAAAGAAAACACAGTTAATTAGGCAACAAAAAAAGCCCCATGTGAGTCTTCGTATTTCAGATGGTGGAATGGAAGGCTAGACTTCTACCAAAGAACGAAGAAATAAAATCAGTCCCTGAGATTTAACTCCAGCATTTAACCACAACTAAAAGAAAAAGAGCACAGAAATATTCTGAAGTGGAGGTTTTGATAATAGACTATTTTCATGGCGTGTTTTCAGTGTCAGTGTGACAAACTAACACCTGCCCTTGACAAGAAGGATTCTGATAAACAAATGCACAATGTAATCAAAAGACTAAACATATTTCTAAACTTTGGCTGATGCTTTTTTAGGGCTCACAATACTATGGATGTACGCACAAATCCACGAAAAACATCACCAGATGCTGCAGGAGCATTGTAACAATATACCAAGGAAGACATTCTTCCTGAAGGTCAGCTAATAAATTCCTAATGCATATTAAAAAGGGACAAACCAGTAACTCTTGGTAAGCTTTTTAAACTTTGATAATATTCTTAATACTAGGAGTTTGCTTCAAGAGTTAGATTTGTCAGGCAATGACTGTTAAGGCCCAAGGCTTAATGTCAGGTACCTGAGGTCAACCAGCAACCTAGCACTGATGCAAGCAGTTGGCAGCTATTGTATCTTTATTTAGTTAGTTTTTTAAAAAAAAGGCTTCTTGCATCAGTCTGCACCCTCATTACCATTTCTCTGCTCAATTAACAAATTAGTTCAGAGAGGATGAGACTCCTGGTGCAAGCAGTACTTATAGAGCCAGGTCAGTTACATCTTCCATTTCATTTCTTCATTTTATACTGGATATATTACATTTATATTGGACGCATTACATCAAATAACAGCTGGGGAAAAAACTACGCACTGAATTACCGTTTCATAAGTACACTGAAATACTTCCGGACACTCAGACACGCCAGACCATGATTTCACATGAGAAAGGTCCATCCTACCACAACACTACTTGGCTCTGGTGATGGACTGACACACATTTCGTAACGAGGTAAAACATTCAGAGCTCTGAAGCTCAGAAGTGGGGATCCGCACCCACTCTAGGGAAGACCATCCTCTGTGCCACTGCTGCCTTCTGCCAGGGGAAACTCAATTACTCAACACGGATGCTGTTTTCACAAGGAAATGGCCACCTCGGGCAGAACAGATCAGAAAAGTGGTTTCAACAGCTCTCAGTTATGTACTTTAATGATTATTTTGTTACACTGACGTCTTTCAAAAAGTATCAGCCAGGTAGAAAACGTGAGCCTTTGCTTTACTGTCCACAACAGACGTCCTCTACAGTGCTTCTTCACACTGAATTGACGGAGTTTCCCATGTGTCCTCGTCTGCCAAGTGATCCATCTGTGAAGTCTGATCCACAGGTGCTTTCTCACCCTGGGCTATTAATAATGCATCATCTTCTCCTCCCGCTAACTGAGGGTTAGAGCTACAAGAACAATTAGATTCACCGAGCTTGTCCGTCAAAGACTCTGCTGCAGTCGTAGAGGACTGTTCAGTCTCTGTTTCGGCTTGCGGTTCTGTTTTAAAATGAAGTCCAAACACGTTATTCCGGATGAGGTATCGAACACACTGCAAAACCACGTTCCTTTCATGTCGGATATCCTGGGCCAGTAACTGGAAAGAAAGAAGAGAAGGTGATGCACATTTTCCTCCATGGCTGCTACGAGCCTAGCAAGATGTACGGCTCTACTCAGTAATTTTGAACATCCCCAACTTTAAATTTAAATAGGCTCCCTCACACTAGTCCTGGACACAGGGAGCAGGAGCCTGCCTTACCAGACGCAGCACAGGAAAGCCATGTATTCCCACATTGGGTGCTTTCCCACCGACTGACTTGCTGTCCCTTCCCTCACGCCAGCTCATGCCGATCAGACCCCACACCGCATCAGCTCAACTCACCAGCCAGGAGAAAATGAATCTGGCAGTTCATTATGAATGAATTAGCAGCAAGTAGTGGAGCGTTCTGAGGGTTTTTGTTTGCTTGTTTGGAGAGGTTTTTTTGGGAGGTGGGGTATCAAAAAATTAAGAGGGTCAGCAGAAATCCCAGCATAGCAGAGAAGAAGAGGTGGGACCAGGCATCTGGAGAGGAGGCAGCAGGGAGGGAGCTGCCCTTCTGGGCAGCAGCAGGCTACTAAAGCAGTGCAGGTTGGTGGCCAAACACCACTTCTAGTGACAGAGGCTCATAACGGCCACAATTCATTATAGTACTGACACACAACTACAACTGAAAAGGGTGAAAAACACTCACGTGCCCAAAGGGCACATGTTTAAGCACCACTCATTTAGCACCATTAATGCACTGAGGCAGGTAGAACAAGCTGACAAATCTGATGGTATCGTTTGGATTAAGTTGTGAGTCTTAGTTTCCTCAGGTGGCAGAGAACGTCATGGAATACACCTAAATACCAGGAATTTCCACCCCCCCGCCCCGTTATCTGACTGTAGACCCAGATAATGACGTTCTCATATCATGGACTATATCTAACACGTGAAACAAAGAACAGATTCCAGGCCACGTGTCCCAGTACATCAGGATAGCAACTCTATTAGCATCTTTTACACTTTCTAGGTTATACTGTATCTGTAATTTAATATCCCATGCATTTTTTATTAGAAAACCCCTATGAGTAAAAGACAGTTATAAGAAAAGAGCATGTTTCACCAGGTACTAGACTATGAATTTAAACAGCAATAACTGGTTTGGGCTATAATCCACCAACCTAAGTCTAATAGCTTAATCTAAGAGCTAGAGGCCTCCTTCATCTCCTTTAACCTCACTAAAGTTCATTTTGGCATTTTGGTATTAGGAAAAAAAAAATTTAAAAAAAAAAAAAAAATCAGTCAGAAGGTTGAAGGACCTTTTGTCATTGCAAGTGTCAGCTGAATTAGTACTCTGAACAAACAACATGTTTAAAGCAAGTGGCTAAATCTGTAACTACCTGATCATGTGCAGGAGATCTGTATTTCACATCCTAGCTAAGTTTGGCTTATAATGTCACAGAGAAGCTTTTGTTGCTGTTGTTAGAAGTTTCAACAGTGGTTTAACCAGCCACTTTAAAGTGTGCATGTTTCTGGTTCAACTAGTTACTAAGAGGTGTTACAAGCAGCTGACACCTAAAACCTCTGGCCTGAACTAAGGGATGCAGGTGAGGGCAGAGAAGGGACAGCAGAGTGATGTTCTCTTTCCCACACTGGAAGAAACTGCTGAATTCCCAAATGGCCAAGTAAAGACACAGATGGGATGTACCATCACCCTATCAAAGACCGTATCTTTGTATTAGATTTTTTTAATGCAAGGGTGGCTATCAGTGGAGCGATGCTACCCAAGCTTTTTATTTTATCAGCATACAGAATGTCTAAACACACACTACTGTTCACATGGCTACAATAAACACCTTTTAGTAGTGCCCAAACTCAGTGCCGAATGACCGCCAATAGCCATCTGCAGCTATTCTCCTACCCTCCACTTTTATTTTTTTAAAAGCCTCATTTCACTGATACAACATGCTTTTCTTAGCAATCCCACTTCCTTACTTTTTGGATAAACTCTCAGCAGCAACACACTAAAATTTTGATTTTCCTTCCTTGAGGTTTTTATACACTGACCATTTCTGGCAGTGGAAGCCTACCTGTGAATCTCAGGCACTCCTCTGATTCACAGCCCCAGTACACATCCTTCAACAGTTTTAAGCAACATTAAAAGGCAAAAAAACCCATGAAAATGCATGTTTTTTAAAATGGATTATACTGGCAAGCTACGATTTAGGCTTCCAATATTCTGCCAGCTTCTCTCAGCATGTGGGACTTCATATGACTTATTTTTTCCAGAGTCCTCACTGCTTTGATCACCAACAACTTTGAAGAGCAAGAGATAAAGACGACTGCATGCTCAGGGAGCTACACAAAGGGCAAACACTTCCTTTTCAGTCACTAGGAGTTTTAATTCTTGGCAGCCACAGTAGGATGTGCTAAAAGGACTATCAAGGGATTTCTTCCACATCTGCAGCTCGAGATGTGTTTTATCAGGTATCTCTGCCTAAACATCCTGTGCTGTTTTTCACAGCCCTTATGCCAGTGGAACCCTGTTTTCTCCTGTGTTCCACCCACAGCAAGTTTTGACGGCGGGGGGGAGCTTTATGCTGGCTATTTACAGAATCACAAGGGTAGTCCACCTATCTGATACTGCTTTTGAATACTAAATGCAGTAAGAGCTTCATAGTTTTGTTTATACTAAAGAAAGCCATCCAGCTTCCAAATAGGATGCCTTGCACTGTTACTGAGAACAGAACCGTAATACCTTGGACTCACCCCATAAACCTCTTTTAATCCTTCTGAGACACCAGCCTGGTAGCTTTTCAAGATACCAGTGCTGTCACTTCCTCAGATTGACCTAAACATGCCTACAGAGAAGAAGCACATGCAGGTTGCAGCTAAACACAGTTTAAGTCACCAACACAACCTTATCAAGAAAATCCCTGTGACTGCATCTGAAAAAACTGTGTGCTTCTCGATCAAGAGAAGGCAAAGGAATAGCAAAAACAGGGAGAAGAGGAAGGAAGCTCAAAATAAGGCTGGTGGGATCACACACAATCAAAACCTACCAGATACCACCACAGGAAAAAGAGAGGGAGGAATAAAGGTTTTGTTCTTTGTGCAGCTCATTTTAGGTACGTGATTAGGTTGTCATCTACTGCTCACCAAAGTCACTCATCACCTGAATGGACACCAGAAAACTTCTATTTGTCTATTTAAGCATCTACAATTTCTCCGGGTGAAATGCTCACTGCACTATTTTTAAGACAGGAGGACCTTTGCTAACAGACTGCTCCAACTTCCCACAGGGAAGGGGAGAACCGCTCACAAATGGTGCGACTCTTGTAGAGGAGGCACTGTTTTAGCACCAAGGCTTACCATTTCCAGCAGAGTTGGACGGCGCTTCGGAAGGAGAGGTAATGTTTTCTTGCCCCAGTTATCAGGCCCTCTGGGGCGACGTACATTTGAATTCGAGCTTCTTAACGCCGAGCCTGTGTGTTCTGGACGTTTTTGATTCGGGTTTTGACTCGAAGGAACGTAAGTAGTTTGAGGCGTATCTCTGAGCGCAGCCTCGTCTTTCTCAGCTTTTGTTGCAGTCTTGACAGGGATTTCTTAAAGAAAAAGAACACACTTTCATCTCAAACTTAAAAGCCTCTTTTCAATATGCTTATATCCCCATGCACCGTCAGTTCATTAGTACTATTCTTGCTCACACAACCTGATGTGAAGATGTTCAAAGTTTACTTGGAGGAAGGAAGGGTTTTGTTTGGTTTGGGTTTTCTTGTAAAATAGAAAGAATAATCTCTAAACACTCACAGAAAGGAAAACAAGATATTTAAATCCTGCAATACAAAAAGAAAAGTAGAAGTAGTAAGAGTTCAACAAGATTTTCAAGCCTCTGCCTTGTTATCACTTAGAAAGTACATTGCTTCTGCTTCACAGTGTAGTTTGCTGCAAATTTGGCTGCTGAGGAAATCATGGTATTATTAGGGCAGAGAGTACCCAAGTTCAATTCCCTGCCTTCCAGATGCTCTCTGTAATTTTGTGTAGGCCATCAAGGGCAAGTAAGTTTTACAGTAACTACCGACAAAAACATGGAGCAGCAGCAGTTCTCTACCATACCTACAAGCATACACTCAGAGAAGCACAAAATCCAAGTACTACAGAGTTCAGGTCTTACTGCAACACCCAGAAGCCTTGTGTGGAAAAAGCCCTTAAGGACACGCAAACTAGTTCAGGGGGTGAGCATAACAGCTTTTTTACTGGCACTATTCAAACGTGATTTGAAGTGAGACTGAAGACAAGCTGCTTTCCCCCCCCCACCCCGGCAACCAGGGGAAAAAAGGCTTGGGAAATTTGACGACACACACCTTAACCAAAGACATTTTATGGCCCACCTTCAACCCAGGACACGCTACTGAGAAAAGGCAAGAGCAGAGGGAAAAAAAGCACTCAATCTTTCAGAAAACTCTGTTTAAAGCTTTCTTAAGTATGGTGTAGGCTTAGGGGAGGATTTAAAAAAAAAAAAAAAGGCATTAGATGTGGCACAGGCCAAGTGGACAAGGCCATCCCTGTGCACTCGTTGTCTGCACAAATGCCATGTTCTGTCCAGATGCTTCTCCGAGACTGGGAGCTATCACCATACTGGGAAAAAGTAATGGCTCACCCAGTAACCCCAGTTAGTACTCAAATGAGGAGGAGAGAGGAACAGGGAAACAAGAGGAGCAGAATAATGGCATATCCTTTCACTCCCCCCAGCCTGTCTTTATGCACGGCTTACACCAGCACCAGTATGCACTGTCACTGAAAGCAAACCGGAAAGGATCTATACACAGACCGCAAAAACATCCCTGTGCACAACCTTTCACAAGCTTGTCTCTTTACTTGTATAAGCCTGAAAATCAACAGGTAAAAGAGAGTTCGGAATTACACCACTTGTAGGCAAGCTAGAAATCAAAAGGCATTTCCACAGCCAAGTGTTTTGGAGATACAGCCACTGAACTGTCATTACATTAACATCTTTGCTAAATATTAGCTGCAGCTTCCATATTGTATTTTCTTCTACAACACCTTTGACTTCTCTGAAAAGCTTTTTCTGAAGAAACTGTAAGTACCATGCAGGTTCTGTCTGGCACTGATGCTGGGGATGCAGCTGTGAAGAGCTACCACTCCTACAAATGCTGCATTTATTAAAAAACATGGGACCTGGACAATTGGATGGGAGCTGGAAAAGGACCAAATGCCCTCCACCCTTCCCAAACGAAAGGTTAATTTGTGATCAGATCTTGTCATTGCTTGCAGTCCACAACAGCAGAGTGACGTAGGGCAGAAGGAGAGAGGAGAAGGGCAGAGGAACACACTCTTACGCACCTTCGGGCTCGCTGTCGGACGCACTGCCGTAGTTGGCCGCCAACGAACTCAGGGCGGAGGTGACCTGCTTGGGAACAATAGTCAATTCCTGCCTCCCGTCTTCAGCTGCTGCTTCATCCTTGTCGGATTCTGCAGGGAGAGAAAAGCCAAGAGGGAGGTTTTCCAACACTCCTACCTTACTGCTACATCCCCATCTCATCACTACGCGAGACTGATGTTGAACATCATTGCTCAACACCATGGACTGATAAAAAACGCCACATTCACCCACCCTCTACAGATATTCAGTGGCAAAGTTATGTCACCACTGGTCTTCAGTCCTGCCAGCAAAGCTACAGAAGCACCAAAAAAAAATAAAATAAGTATCCTGAACTAGAGCTTGGGCTTTCTGGTTCTTTCTTCACATACCAAATGTAATTATAGGTTTTATTATCCAGTGTAGGTAAAGAGAGAGAGAAGATTTCATAATATGTTTTGAAGTCTCACTGGATATAGTCCTGTGGAGGCGGGGGGTGGGGGAGAAGGATTCAAAAGCCAGGCAGGGGAAAAAGAGAAAAAAAAAAAAAAGAAAAAGAAAAGGAGAATCAGGCTCACTCAAAGCAAGAATTTAAGAGCAAAGGAATTTTTGGATAGTGAAAAAATTTCATAAGGGACGCTGAAAACCAAGGCTACAAATTAGATGATCAGTATTTAGCAGTACTTCAGATCGCTTGATATTTAAATCCCCACAGAGTATTATGGATATATGCAAGTACGCGAAGTATTATAGTCTCAAGCTGCCCCAAAAGAGTATACTGGGAAGACAGGAGGCAAAAATGCTGAAATTGAGGATAGTAGGTAAACAGAGCATTTCTAGAAAAAGATTCCTAAAAATAAAGATGCAAAATTGTGATGGCTTTAGTTTGAAACAAAGGATCTATATGCACTGAAATCTTGGAAAGACTCTCAGGTGAACAGTACCAGTTAGGAGGAAAATCAGAAAATATTTTGCAGTAATACACCTGAATACAAATTTCATTCATATATATATATACACACACACACACAACCCCCACTACTAGAAACATTTTGAGAAACTAGCCTGTTGGGACTTCCAGAAAGAGACTGGTTGCAATCTTATTTTCACAAAGAAAAAGAGTTTTGCCCTCTCCCATCCCCTGTCCCACAGGAAAGCTGCCTCACACTTCGTAACAAGATTTTACTGAAATAAATACTTTCGAGATCTTTATTTTGAAATCACAAATGTTTCTCCATTCTCTTCTAATATATAATTAACAACTGGCAATTTGATTCATTAGAGCTCATGTTGTTTGGTAAAACAGCTTTTAGATAAACACACAGGTATTTATCTAAACTACTTACCTGCCTCTTTTTTACTTTGAGCTCTTTTTTCTTGCTGACGTAGTAATCATGCCGATTTGCAGTTACACTGCAAGCTCATGCTAAACAGCGTACATTTTTTCTAATGAAGAATATACAGCATCTGCATATACTTAAGCAATTACAAAAATAGCATTTACTTCAGGTTATTTTGATTCATTGCTGCTTTTTTTCTATCTCATCCAAAATGTTGAGTGCATACTGTGGTTGGGTGCCTTTTCTTTTTATTTTCTTTTAATTTTAAATAATTACTTTTCATTTGCTTCTTAGCAAATTAGGAAAATGCATTTACTGGAATACATTTTTTTCTTTGTGAGTAACGTGTTCGGAGGAAGCGTTACATGCTCCTGAATACCACTGTGGGGGGAAAAGATTTTACACCCGAAAGGCTCATCATCTTACTTCATTTCTGCTTATTAATCAGGAGGAAAATTCTGTTTTCTCATCTCCCATTAAATATTTTGGCTTTGAAGGAATCAGCCACTAAACAGAACTGGAGGTAATGCATTATGCAAAAAATACATTCCCTCTAGAGAAAGGGCTATTGGTGTTAGAAAGTTTTAAATACTTCACAAAATGTACCTATACAGTAGAATCATGTTTGTCATTATTTGTTATATTTCTCAATAGTATAAAAACCTGTAACTGGCTTAAACAATGTGTAATAAACACATGACACATTCCTTTTCTACCTGCTGTAACAGAATTTACTAGCTGTACTTTTCTTTTTAATCATTAAGTAAAACACAGATGCTGTGGGGAAATACAGTTATATTTCAGCATACTGAAGTTTCCCAACACGCAGAAATCAGTGGAATAAACAAATTACATAGGGATCCTGTGTTCTTGTTCCCACTAATTGAAGATTACGTTTTGAAGAGAAAAAACTCGGTATCAGACGTCTTTCCAGGGGATGCATTCTAGCTTTGTTGCTAAAAATAGCTAGAGTATAAGTCAGCTTACATGCCATATTCTGAGAGTATTGCATCACTGCTGACTATATTATAAATAGTTGTATCTGGAGAGTTTATATTGCTGCCAGCATGAGGAAACAAGACATGCTCACCAAGAAAAAAAAAAAACAACTAAGCAGCAATACTTCAGAGAACGCACACATATGGAGAGTATCAAGAGTAAATTAGACAATACAGCAAAAAACAGAATTAGAAGAAAATCCTGACATTTTAAGTAATTCCCTTAACTCATACAAGGAAATCCATTTGTTTTGACATTACAAATACTGTTATTTTCAAAACCACAAAGAGATATTTAATAGTCTTTAAAAAACAATTGTTTAAGTATTTTATTCTTGTTCTGGTCCTATAAAGATTTTCTTATTTTACACTTTAGTTCAGCAAGTAAGTCGGTGCATGTCCTTGAACTATTGCAAAGTATTTACATCAGAAGGTTTAATACTGCACACCAACTTTATGGCAGCACTTCCAAAACCCTGACTAGCAAGCAAAAGTTTCAGCATCCCAACTAAAAACTGCTATTTCTTTTTCCTCTCCTTCCTAAAGTTACTGCAGCATCACTTCCCTATGGCCCGAACCACTTTCCCTTTGCTCCCTCTCCTAGCTAACTGTTTCGAACACAAAAATATTCCTAATCAGGAGATTACAGGTAAAATGAGATTATTATGTTAAAGGACTTGTTAAAACAAAGATAGAATTGAGGTGCTCCATTGAGAGCCCCGACACCCTATTTACTTTGTTAGCTAAATATTGGTTTAAAGCTAGCAATGTATTTTTAAAACATACAAAGCTACGATAAATCAGTACCCAGCGCAATTATTTTTCAAATCTACACACACACCTACATCCTGTCTCCCAATACCTTCTCCCCTTCAGATTAAGCATTTTGTGATGACACAATAAAATGTAAAGCTTTCCTAATTCTCACAGAAAAATCAGAAAGACATAGAAGTATTCTGGCTAGATTTTCCCTGTGTGTTTATAATACAATTATAGAATGATAGAATGGTTTGGGCTGGAAGGGACCCTAAAGATCATGGAGTTCCAACCCCCCTGCCATGGGCAGGGACACCTCCCACTAGAGCAGGTTGCTCGAAGCCCCATCCAGCCTGGCCTTGAACACTTCCAGGGATGGGGCACCCACAACTTCTCTGGGCAACCTGTTCCAGTTTCTCACTACCCTCAATCAAATTGACTTGCAAGGAAATTTATGTAGAAGTGCTTAATGCTGGTTGTACATTCTTACATCAGCCTTTCCAAACCAGAATTCTTCCTCATCTTCACTGACTTTGTATTTCAGTTCCTTTGCAAAATGTATCTCAGCCAAATCTACTACTTTTAGCTCCTCCTACCAGCACATGTAGCCATGAATTCAGCAAGACACATGCATGCATCTTAAAGACCTCTAAAATACTGCGTTAGTTTCTTCCATAACAGGTTAAGCCTACTAGGGGGAGAAGCTCCCCAAAATGCAAGACTTACCCCATTTACTTTAGATAAAGCACTGATTCACTCAAGAATCACACTGGGAATTTTCTTAGACCATGTTCTGAATCAGGATTATCTCTCTACAGAAATTTCCATTTAAAAGGAAGTTTTAAGTGCAAGTTTTAGGCACAGGGATATTGGACTACCTTCAAGCTCATGTGACCCTGTTGGCCCTGACACTATTCTAGCCACAATACAGCAATCCTGGGCTTTTTTGTTAGTAACAAAGATAAGTACGACTACAGGATCCCCAGTACTTTTCTCCAAGAATATTATAAGGCCTTGCATCAATGCATCCAACTAAAAGAGAATTTTCCCCTTTTTAAACATGTACACTTAGCCTTCTTTCAATCAAGGACAGAGTTTACATGCTTTTGGAAATCCCCAGCTCTCCGCAGAAGTTGCTAGTTATGTAAAAGGCCAGTAATCACTTCAGTAGTACTTAAAATAACAGTTCTCTAAGTTCCTTCATCTTACCAACGTCACCGTTTGCCAGAAGACTGAGAGGGTCCACATCCTTCATGTGTGGCTGAGCTGCCAAGTCACACAGTTTTTCATGTTCCTTTTCACACGTGCTGTTTTCTGGTCCATTGGCTTCAATTTGAGTACTGTGTACATTAGAATTGCCACCATTTTTCCTAAATTTCTTCCAGAACGGGCGCCTTTGTCTTCTCCTCTGTCTTCCTTGCTGCCCAAGCCCCTCGTCGTTTTCCGGAGGTTTCCACATCCCCTTCATTTTGCTGGAGAATAGAAATGCAAAGCCCACACAAATGACAAAGCTATGAGAACAAAAATCAACTGACGTAACCAAACACTTGGGGCCCACATTTACAGTTTAGCATGATGCCAGGACTTACTCCAGGTCAGCTAAAATGTGGTGACAGACCAGACAGGCAGTCACAGCTCATCTCATTGGCAGGACAATGCGACAAAACTGGAACCTAAATGAAGAGTTTGAAGTTTGTGACTTTTATCTTTTAACAAGGCAAAGGGAACATAGGCTGAGCAAGTTCTTCGATCATCTACGGTGTGAGGACATAGTGTTTTCATTTCATATTACAAAGTCAACAAATATTCCCTTCACTTAAGCAATTAAATCATTCAGGAGAGGGGGGATGTGGAATTAAAAGGGAAGCATTCACTATAAGCACACTTCCACTGTTGAAGTCTTTTTCCAGTTACAGCTCAGAGAAGGATCTTGCTGCCCTAGATCTGCTCAGCCATTTGACCCCATCAGTTGGAGACCTACTCCCGCCTCCAACTAACATGCCATTCATCCTTTTCACTCTGACAGAAAAAGAATAAAAGAAAGTTCTATCAGGACAATGGATTTTTTAAAACCTGAAACAAAATAACAAGTCCTAAAATATGGGAAGAGCACAGCGTGTTGGTTCCACTTATCTTCCACAGTTCTGTAATCTTCTAGGTTATCCTATAAACACAAACCAGCAAGGTACCTGGAGGGCTTAAACTCTTGTCAAAGTCTATAGAAACAAGCATAAGTGTGACTTAGACAGAAAAACAAATATAGAAGAGACAACCTAACAACCTGAAAAAACTTATTTTCAAGCAACAGAAACTTAATTCAACAAAACAAGACTTCAGCCATTCATCAGCATATTCCAATCACAACAGACATACAAGATCTACCATCCTGAATGAGCCCCATGGTTCTGCTCTGTATTCTCTCCCTCTGCCTCCCCCACAGTATGACAGAGGTCCTGTTATCCCTAGTCAACTGTGTAATACCATACTTGGGCAAGAGCTTCTTCCTGAAACTTCTCCCTGGGTCTAGAGTCATGTATCAGCAAGCAGAGTCTCAAAAGTGTATTTCTAACCTGGTATCTTGTCACTGATAAGCACCTGGAGGAACACATGAGGAAGGAAAAACAGAGCATAAAAGCAGGGTGAATGGACACCTTTCTATTCACCTACTTTTCCATGGTGTACCATTTAGACACCCTCTCTGACTACAGATGCTCCCAAGACACTGATGGGTTTGCATCTGTGGGATGCTGGGTGAGTGTCTAGCACCCTGAAATCTTGCAGCAAGGTGTTAATATTTTGTGAAAAAGGACTTTGTTTAGTTTTTCTTCATTCTGATGTCTAAAATGGTCATTTCGTACCCCCATCCTTTTCGAGGTATGTAACTGCATTCTATTCACCTTTTCCCCACCTATGCAATTTCTCTAGACCTCCATCATACAACCCTTCCAAGCAACCACTTCTTTGCTGGTACAGAAAAGTTCCCATTAACAATATCCCTCTCCTTCATAACCTTTCCAGTCTACTTAAGTCCTTCTTGAGAGGAGAACAGGGCCTGCCATAGCATTCAAAAAGGCTTTATATGGCAACAAAACATATTTCATTTCATTTGCATTCTCCAGTCATTTCACGGCAGTGTCTTAACACCCATTGCTCAGCCCTGATAGAATCATAGTGCTCCCCGTGGCACAAGAGGCAAGCCACCACCTCCCTGTGCATCAGTCTCTCCACAAAAGGAGGCTAATATTAGCTCCCATAATTCAGTTCCACCTAGACAGAGAACTGCATTTCTGAATTTGTACAGTCGGGCTCTAAATTCAGGATGTTATTGTATAACTTAGAAGATACTGAGCAAATATAGGCTCAATTAGACGTGTTGTCCTTGACCAAGGGTTGAAAACAACATTCTGATTTCCCTGGGGCCTCAAACACCCACAAAGAAACCCCAAGGTCACAAACACAGCCCAGCAAATGTCAGGCAGCCTGGCATCTGCCTTCTGCCTTCCCCTGTGAAAGATATACTACTCTTCACTTCCCGTTCAGAGGGGATAAAGAGCCATGCGCTATTAATCAGCTGTTGCAAGACACCAGGCAGGCTACCAAAGTGGTCCTTCTGCATCTCTAATCTCACACGCGGGGATGCTGAGAATTAGCAGTTGTAAAGCACTTCAGACAACCACAAATGGAAAGTGCTGTAGAAGTGTTAAGTATCTAATCCCTTCTAAATCTTACTTAGGTATTTGCTTTAATAGTACAGGTTGCAGAGAACAAGCTGCATTCTATTTTTGCCTCATGCATCAGTAAATTTGCCAGATAAGCACCAATTCCAGAATCTTTACTGTTGATATACAAAGCAGAAACAACAGATTTTTGGACGGTTCATTAAGTCCATAGTGCTTGCAGCTCAGGGAAGGGAGGGGGGGAAAAAAGAAAAGATTTCTAAAATCAACCAGAGTTAAAGGTCCCTAAGTGAAAGCAAACAACCTATAATTTTGAGGGCTTTTTTTCTAAACAATTTTGCACATATAGAGTTACTAATGAATGTTGATAGCATGGAATTGCTGATGTACATTTAAGACTACATAATGCATCCGACTCACAGCCACAAGAGTCACCAAATAAAATTGTAGACACAAAACAGTTTGATGTTGCAAAATTTACATTTGCACATAAAAATCTCCAAACATAGTATTACATATGTTTGTGGCTTTAGTCTCAAATGCCTAGGTTTGGTTCCTTGGGTCCAAAGTACTTCTGCAACTTTATATCCTTTGAAGGAAGTTTTATTTCAGTCTTTCATAGATCTTTCCTTCCAAAGTCATGAAAGGCAACTGGTTGGAGGGGATGGGTAAGTGTTGGGTTTTCTGAAGCACATGCTGCACCAAGGTACTTTGAATTGTCACCATTTAAAAAATTATACTTGCCTGACATGAACCCTATTTTGTGCTAGTTCAACTGCTTTACCATGCTGCAAGCTTTATTTTGTTCGGTGTCAGCCCCTATAAAAAAGCAACACCAAAACAAACCAGGCAAACTCCAGCTTCACTTCCATGCAGCAGCAAATGGTATTTAGCAAGAGCCCCTTAGAACTGAGTCCACTTTTGCCTTCCAGCTCAGTTGTTTGAGTTTAAACAAGTGATACTCTTCAGAGCAGGGATCGTTATAACTTTTTTAAAGTTAGCTGGTTCCACATAACACTGATGCTGAGGGGAAGAAGAAAGAACAAAGCCCATATTGGAAAGTAACACAATATAAGGGAGAGAACAGATGAAAATCCAAGAGGAATAAGCATTAGGCTCAAAACAAAGGTAGCGGACAGATAAAGAGTAGAAGAAAGAAGTAGCACTACTTCAGCTACGAAAATAAAGTTAAATCTTCCTCCCTTCTTCATTTGATTATTGATTTACCATCTGAGAGGAGACGGTAAGAAGCCAAATCTGCTCATAAAAATCTCTCTTGGCCATTTACATGAAGCACTGTAAATAAAATAACATCACAACTGCAGTTTGTCAAATGACCTGTCCTCTCTTAAAGGGCAGCTGGATGGCTTGTACAGTGGAAGCAGTAAGCACTGGGAGACTACACTAAGAACTTCTGAACTCACATGGAAGAAAGTAACAAGATTGTTTCAAAACACTTACCCAAACTGTTGGGTGGTCAGCACTTCCCCCCTTTCTTCCTTCTGCATCTGTATCGCCTTCTTCTTCTCAATGTTTGCCAATGTAGGAAAATTTCTAGAAGGAAAAAAGATAATTCACTGGCTCTTAAATGATTGACTGTACTTTATCAACTCCCCCTTTACCAAACCAGCATCCTCTATAAACATAATAGATTTTTAATAACATTTCATGAAGTTTAACAGACTGTTTCCTTCTTAGAAAGGCATTGGTGAGAAAAAGAAACCTGAATGCATTTATGTTGACGTACTCAGCTGCAAAAAAAGCCAAAACAACCCCAAACAAAGAAAAAAAAACCCTACCAAATTGGTATGATCAGATTTACCAAACCATCAAACAAGGTAAAGACAAACAATTCAGTTATGAACCCTCTGCCTGCCCCTAAATGTAACAGCACAATTTAGTCCTGCAATTTTATTTTTATGGTGCTTCAACTGGAGTATTTGATTGATCTTAAAAGGTCCAATGTGCCTTTAGCAAACCAACTGCTGAGTTCTTGTAATACCAAAAAAACAGCTTCTGGGCACACAATATCCTGTTAATGTGACAGTTAGAGAAGAGCACACAAGTTTCCTCTCGAGCAATATTCAGTATTGTGCTCGCACGCTGACCTCTAGTTCACCAAAATTACTGACCCTCTTTAATTCCAGCTTCAAGAAAAATTGCTAAGTCATGCAGATCAAAACAAATCTACTGTTATAACCATCTTCCAAACCACCCCTCTCTTCCATTCCTTCCCGACGGATGAACGTGCTGGTTCTAACATGCAAAGCCTGCTGCAAATTACCGTCAAAGCCCCAAAATGGCTACGCTAGTTGCTCTATAAACATGAGTTAGCTAAATCCCAGCACTTTGAGATAAAGGTGGTAAATGAGAAACATACGCACACCCCCATCAGCTTCTGGATAGAAACGCAAAGTGTAAATATTTGATAAGTCTATTAAAATGGAGTAACGAGAAACTTAGAACAGCTACTCACTATATATAGCTATCAAAAAGGACACGTATCTTCCTTTAAATATTTAATCTTCTCCCATGCATCTTTCCTGTTTTACAACATGAATGTTAAGTGCCACATTGATGCCAGAGAGCTTCAACCACATACCGAGCAAAGAAGATGAGAAGCATTTCCTACGAGACACACCTAAACACGAGACTACAGAACTTGTCTCCTTTAAGAGGATTTGAACACGAGCTGTCAGCTTCTATTTCCATTGGATTTCTCCCAGAAATCCACCATACAGCTCAAGTGAGCATAGGGATATGACGTTTTATCTACGCTCTTCCCTGTTAGCTACATTTGTTCATCCATGTTGTAACACTCCCAGCACGCAGCAAGCATGCAATGCATTATTTATTCTCAAGAGCTTCGCATTGACAAAGACCCCGGTGCTTGGCACCTCTTCACAGTTTTAGGATAAGGTGCTTTCCTTCATGGGAACAAGGCTCAAAAGAGGAAAGAAAGCTATAAAATAAGTAGTTATGCTCAAAAGAGCTCCAAGCTTGTCTTAGAATTTTTATTTTTTTTTTTAAAAGACATAAGGGAAGACCCTTAATCCTGGAGCAAAGGAGTCTTCTAAGTACTCCTGTAGTTATGCTGATTAAAGACATATTCAGACACGCTCTCACAACATGACTGCCTCCCACTTTCATTCCGACGAGTTACCACTCCCTCCACCAAGCCACCGTAATGGACTCCACAAATGCCTGCAGCTCAATTTATTCCCAAGACAGACAGATTTCTCCTAAACCACCCTTCCAGTTGACACAGGCAGTAACTAACAGCTAAGGAGAGCTCAAGCCCTAAATCCAAGTATGCCGGTAAAAGCACATCTGAGGGCACCTGTAGTGGCTGTGTTTATTTTCTCCAGCTCTTCTCCAATGTTAAATAGCATTTTACTCCCTGCCTTTACCTTGTGCAGAAAATGTACCTATTTTAACAGCACACATGCAGTGCTTCATTTTATTCACAATGAGCAAATGAGCATCTGCTAGTTTATTCCTCCATCTAAGGACATGGTGGACACTAAGCTCTAAACGTTGAAGTCTGCAGGTCACCAGCCTCTTACACAAGGCAGACAGGGTTCATTCCTTCCCCAGGTGCTTTGCTGTGCAATGACGAAGCTGGGCTAAACCCACCAGTGGGTCTTGGTGGGACCTAGCCAAGTCAACCCCAACTGTCCCTACAAGGAGCAAGTGGGCCAAATAGGTATGGATGAAAGTTACCCATCCACCCCAAGGTACAAGCCCCAGTGCAACTCCATAACTCATCAGGTGCCACAGCCACAGCTCAAAGAAGTCTGTGCACCTCCTAGCATCAGCTAGATCTACCCATGGAGGCAGCAGAATTCAGCTGGACCCTAAGTGGAGGCAGAGGCCTACAATGGAAACGCTATGGTCTTGAGCCTCAAAGTATTCAAGAGAGGTCAAAAAAATCAAAAAGAGAAGAATTTTTTTTTTTTTAATAGACAGAATTCTTCTTCAAGAAGGCTAAACTTGGGAAGACTGCTCCTGAACAGAGGTATAACACCACCAAAGGAAGAGCCTGTACTGAATTTCTCCATGTAAATAGCCATGTGTTAAAATTTGATGAGTTGCCCTGGGTTTGAATCCTTCTCAGAAGGCAGATCCTTCTCCTCCCCTAACAAAACAAGGTTCTTAAAATGTTATCTACAAACACCACTGAGGTAGAAGAAGTAGCCTAGCACTTAAGTCCTGCAAACAACTTGTTAGAGCTTGAATACAGTCAGCTTCATCAGTCACCACAAAGGCTTTATGAACATAAGTAACTTACTGTAAAAGAGGGAGTTAAACCAGGTTGCGATGGTCTGGCACGGTAGATTTGAGGTGATTCTTCCGCTTTACTCTGCTCTGGTGAGACCTCACCTGGAATACTGTGTACAGGTCTGGAGCCCTCAATATAGGAAAGACATGGACCTGATGGAGCAGGTCCAGAGGAGGGCCATGAGGATGATCAGGGGGTTGGAGCACCTCTGCTATGAGGACAGGCTGAGGGAGCTGGGGTTGTTCAGCCTGAGGAAGAGGAGGCTCCGGGGAGACCTAATANCCAGTACTGCCTGAGAAAGCAGCCCTATTTCATGGCAGCTGCAGTTTCCAACCATAGACACTTCAAACTGGAACTTTTTCAGTATAAATTGTCAGGATAACACCAGAAAACTGCTTTTCAGGGTAAGATGAGTATACTACATATACACCAACAAAGTGACATGCAGGTAAACGATACCTTAAGCTTCCAGAGACAGGAAATGGTGACATGAGCATAATCGCTAACATGTGCCCTATTGAATAGATTTATTATTATTTTGTCAATAAATGAGTGCACTAACCAGAGTCATACGTGTTTTATAGGCTAGCGTACTCTATCTTGTTCACATAAACATCAGAGTAAACTACCTCTTAGCAAGCAGTGGGAAAACGGAGCTTTGCCAGTGTCTAACAGAAAAGAGACCTGTTTCTATAGCACAATGAATGGGTGTGGAGAGTTACACAAGTTTATCACCTTTACAGGAACAGCACTATGGTCAAATTACCTCAATAATTTCTTGAGCTGGTCTTGATTGCATGCTTACAACCAACAGCAAAGTGGAGAGATAGATAGCCCAAAGGGGACAAAGACAACCCAACAGAGAGCTGATAAAATCTTAGTTTAAGACTCCCAGGCATTTGATCAAGTATTGCATCTCTAGTGTGATTTTACCATATGTTAGCTGAGGCAGTTTTATTGCTAACCCAGCCCTGCAGTTCAGAGTAAACTTTATTGTATCAGTGTTTACTTTGATCTGCCAACACATTCTTTCTACTTTGCTTCATCTTCTTTACTTTTACCAGGCATGAAGAAATTCTTTTCCTTATTTTATATTTAATTACTATGAATGCTACACCGGGGAGGATTCCAAGCTACTTCAGAATTATCATTATTCAACTAGACAACCACAAATTAACTAGAAGTTGTGTGCTTGACAGTACTGGCCTTATTCATTAGGCACATGCTCGGCCTATGAGATATATTGCAAGGAAATAAAGCAGTCAATCCCTAACTCAACAAAAAAAACCCCAACAGATTAAAGAAACGGGGTGAGGAGAGGGATAATTTACAAGCAACACACAAGATCAAGAAAATCCTCTAATGTTCTATTAGGACCTAAGCAAAAGTTTAACTATTTGCTTTAACAGCAGAGCAGCCTTGCCACATTCTTTCTAACAACCTTTGCTCAAGAAGAGTTGGTTGGAAACAGATGGGCTGGCAGGACTCAGATCTCACTTGGGAAGAAGGGAAGACAGCAACACCTCATTCTGACACATTAAGGAAATTTGCTGTAGATAATTCCCTTTAAGCATGTGAAACCAGCTTATTTCTCAACACGTGGAAGGGACAGGACAAATCAAAATGAGAAAAGTAATTGTAATCACCAAAGTTGATGTCAGACTTCACAACCATCTGTCTGCAAAATGTAGGAAAACCCTGAGATCCTGTGAAACTTCAGCTCTATTGCTGTTCGCTTAATTAGGTTGCCTGGCTCAGCAGGTTCAAGGGGCCACAAATTGAGGTAAGCAGAGATGTGAAGGCTGCAGCAATGAACAGGGCATTGTACAGAATCAGACACGAAACCGGCATTCCTACCCAGAATACTTCCTCCGGAGATACTCGCTCCTTACTAGCTCTCCTCCTTCCCTTCCCACTCTGTGAGAAAGAGCCCGTGTTTAAAGTGCAGCCTTTCTAAAAGATTTTAAGCAGGATACACAACTGAGCAAAGCAGCAGCTAATTAAGAAGAAAAATCTCAACTCTGTAAGTAATTATTTATAACGGCTGAAAGAAGAAAAAAGACAGGAATGTTAGGGATGCAGCATGGAAACACACATGTTAAATCACTGCAACCTAATTAGAAACAAACTACTAATGACCTAAAAAGATTCATTCTTAGCTCTGACTGGAGCATCTAGAAAGAAAAAGGCTTTTTCCTGTCACCCATAAAACAAGACTGCCTAATAGCTCAGACTCCCTCTTGTGTCCTTATTTTCTGTACCATGCAATGTTTACTGTGACTCAACAACAGACCTTCAGTACTAAACTGATGCTTTGCTGGTGACCCAATTAATGCTTCACAGAAGTTTCAGCTGGGGTTCTCTTTTTTAAAAAAAATAATATTCAATTTCTTAGATAGAAAAAAAAAAAAGATGTTAATACAGCTTCCTTGCTGTACAAAGAGTAACAAAAGCCACCCAGGTAGTCATTCTACACCCATCTATTACAGCTAAACAAGATGCCTACAGAAGGACTGAAGTACCACAATAAATCACAGCACTGCTCCATCTAGTGGCCTTGACTAAGAAGGTCCTAAGACTTTATCTCCTGTTTTGGTTGGTGATCTTGACTACAAGACTTTATTTCCATTGATTTTACTGTGCTGCAGTGAACAAAGGCTTTCAGCAATGTTGTACCACAACCAAATTATATTCATCTGTAAAAAACCAACAGTATCCGCCATGAGATTCTCTAGAAACTTGACAAAAACAGTCTCAGGCAGAGCATCATCATCCTTACAATTAAGCGTAGATAAATGTTCCTTTGACTCACAGCACCCGCTTCCCAAGCAAAGAGTATCTAAAACATGATTGTACATTAAGTTCCTGCTTCCCTAATGCTCTAGTAGACAGTAGAACACATACTGACACACACACCTGAAACATCATTTCAACACTTAAAACTTAGCATCTTCCACTAGACAGGAACTCTCCCAAACCACATCCCAAAACAGAGAAGTGCATGAAAAGTTGAAAATGAGTAGCAAAGACTCCACGCACAAGTATCGATGTTTTCCCTTGAAACTTCTCTTAGAAAATTAAGTGTAGGCCAGCAGACAGACAAATCTAAAGACATTTTGGGTTTTGCTAACCTTGTTAACACTTCATATTGCAAGTAATAAAAACGTGGTAACTACCACGATTGGGGGAAAAAGGACAACAATACCTAGACTGAAAGCAAATAAAAACCAAGACCTCAAGTATCTTTTGAATGAAATGAAACCTTGGAACCAAAACTAACCCAACACCAAACTTATACTTGTACAGACCACAGGCTTTTTTTTGGCTGGTTAACTATGGCATTTTAAACATGGGAGAGAATAAATGTTTGTTTCTGTATCAACAAGAGCTGTTTTTAACAAACCTACAGATTATCCTCACATATGAAAAATGAACAGCAGGTGCAACAGATGACCGCTGTGCTGCAATGACTTCTCTTTGCCTTTCTGAAATTTGTAGAAAAGCTGAAAGCATGTCCAAAATAAAGTTAAAACCTGCAGGGACTAACTTATACAGGGAAAAATTTTGCTCCTCAATACAGCAAAAAAGTGATGGGAGGCAATGAAAAAAAAAAAAAATCTTCTACCATACATTCCACTCATTTGTCTTTTTTACAAAGCCACTGTGTAAAAACTTATTAAGGGAAGTCAGGTTCAAAGCCAGAATGCATTAACGTTGCTTTCCGACATAAATGCAAGCTGTACTGATCAGTAAGATTTCATCAGACCACTGTTGTTTATTTTCATTTATATAAAAACAACAAAACAAACAGGCAACTAGTTCACTGCCCTAGCTCATCACCAGTGATCTTGCAATTAAATTTGTATCACTTCCGACTCTGCATATTGGTCTCTCTTGCTCACAGAAACAAAACCCGTGTACTGATCACTCGCAAGACTATACTCTGAGTCAAGAAAAGAAGCGAGGAAAGCCTACAGCATCTTTCACCTGCTGGAAAAGGGTAGATCTTAATCTGTTCAACTCTGAGGAAAAAAAAAATTAATCAGTGGGATACTGCCTATTGGACTACAGTTTGAATTTTCAAACACTTCAGTGCTGGTCAACAGAAAAAAGTTATACCACCTCACATCACAGAATGAGAAATAATGAGAAATGTTACCTACATGGGAACTTTACCTTGCACTCTAGGTACAATAGACTACCTGTGACAGCATCATTCATGGATTCTATTCTCTTTTGGTAGAAAAGTGTCAAGCAATGCAGAAAATTCTTAAAAATTAGGAAAACTCCCTGTTGGACTCTAGTAGGACAACTTAAGCTATGGAAATTTGCACACAGCGGGATGTAGTACAATTACAGTCAGTACAATAGTTCCAGACTTCTTAGCTCTTAAGAAAACACCAAGGGAACACACACACATTTCTGATCTAAAATGTCTCAGGGATGAGGCTAAAAGGAACCATTCATTTTCTAACCTGGGGTAGGTATCAAATCAAACACCTGGACAAGCTACTTCCTTCTCAGTTGATATCTTGCCTTCTGTTACAATCATCCAAATGATAATAGTCTTGACAGCTCGTACCCTCCTGGCTCAGGCTTTGTGGAGTGAGAGGAACAGGAGCAGCAAGCATGTGCTTCTACTGCCTTTCAGCTGTCCCCTAATGATCACACAGGGGAAACACAGTAAACCAAAATCATAGGTCACAAGTCTTACTCACTTTTTTCTTTCTTCTCTCCATCTAGCGATCTCTTCTGGACTATCTAATTTTATTCTTTTAGCACCAGGTGCATGGGCCTAAGGAAAAAGTATTTCATAGGTGTTTAAAAGGGGAAGAAAAAAAAAAAAACACAAGAAAAAAAAAAAAAGCATCATTCTGACTATAGCAGCATCACATTGTTTTGATCTCCAAAAGTGGTGAGACTGCACACAATGATTACAAACGGAGCCCACTAAAAAAAAAAACCAACTCAGCAGTCAACATATTTTAATCCACAACACTGTCTTACAAGAGATTCTACTCAGAGGTAGTAAGTTTTCCTTCCAGAAGAATGAAAGCAAGCCTCTGAAGAATGAGAAAAGGGACTACAGTAAAGATCGCATAGATTCCTATTTTGGGCTCAGAGGGATACCTACGTTCTTCCAGTGTATCTGAACTATCTTCTCATGCGCGCTGAAACCGCAACCTTCTTCTGTGCACTGCAAGATAAGGGGGTGAACTTAAGACACACCAAGTTACACAAAAGTATTATAAACAAGCATTCAAGCACAATTCAAACAAACTCAGTGCCAGATGCCTGTACAGTTAGTTATACAGAACTTTTAAGCTACCCAGTTTCAAAACAAATGTGATTGTAAAAAGAGTAAGAAGGGATCATGTACTTTTAAATTTCATCAGATTTAAGAATAACCTGTGAAGCCAACATATCTGGTACTGGAGATAACGTAAAGTTAACTTCAGAGAAAGAATTGCAAGACTCTCCAATTCCAAATTTTGATACTTCCGTGCAATAAAGGAGTGGATTTTTAAAATACTATTTCCACACATAGTCTTTTCACACAATAATTTTACATTCTATGCTGATGCCCATGAATTAATTCCTTCCACTGGGGTGACTTAGCAATACTTCACAAGAATAACATTAAACTGACTTCAGCAATAAAACCAGAAATACAACTGAGAACTCCCCTACACGCAGCATTCAGAAAAAAATCCCCTACTAACACTTTTAGTAGCTGCGGAATCTCTCTGTTAAATCTTCCGTTGAATGAATGACTACAGCTAACTACTTAACACGCACAAAGTCAAAAAATGAAAGAATAAATAAAACAAGGCAAACTCATCAACCTTTTTATGTTGTGAAATATGTTCATCATACGTCTCCTGGTTTTTATAGCCACGGTCACAGGTATCACAATAATGAGTGAAAACTGGCTCTTTTTTCTTTCTGGCCTGCGAGGGAAAAAAAAAAAAAAAAAAGAAGAAATCATCTCAAGATTGTAGTTACTAGATTATGAGGTATTCCTATTTTTAATTAGGTGTTAAATACTTTAATGAGTTTTATAATAAACCCATCAATTAAAGCACATTTCGAAAGTTTCAGAGATAAGCTAACATAACATGAAAGTGAAGTTCAAATCACTGATCCTCCAAAGCGCCCTGCACTCAGTTCTTTCCACTACCAATTATCAATTATCGCTTCTGCAGACACACCAGGCTGGCACAGATTTAACAAAAGCTGGGAGGAGAGCTAGGCCCTGAGTCTCCTCCCTTTCAAGTCAGGCCATGCATGACATGTAAGAGCTCAGAGAGATCCTTCCTTCTCCCACTACACGCATCGGGGTGATCTGGCTGTCCGGTCCTAATAATACAACAGAACTCTAACGTAATTTAGGCACTCAGGAATCACCACAATAACAGCTTTTCTAAAGTAAACCCATGTTAGAATTTGGTTAAAACGTATCTTTCCTTCAACAGGCTCAAGATTTGCAGACTAATTGTCATATGTTTGCTCTCTTGTAAGGGTAGGCAAGTTAGGCAAGAGTATTGGGTCTCTGTAGTCCCACACGACTGCCACCATCACAGAATGGGTGGAAGGGACCTTCAAAGATCATCCAGTCCAAGACCCCTGCCAGGGGCAGGAACATCTTTCACCAGATCAGGTTGTTCAAAGCCCCATCCAACCTGACCTTGAACGCTTCCAATGATGGGGTATCCACAACCTCTCTGGACAACCTGTACCAGTGTCCCATCACTGTAATTGTGATCAGTCACCGTTGTAAAAGACTTCTTCTTTACTTCCAATCTAAAGCTACCCTCTTTTGTTTAAAACTGTTACCCTTCGTCCTATCGCTACAGGCCCTACTAAATAGTCCGTCCCCATCTTTCTTCTAAGCCCCCTTTAAGGACTGATAGGTCACAATATGGTCCCCCTAGAGCCTTCTCTTCTCCAGGCTGAACAACCTCAATTCTCTCAGCCTGTCCTCATAAGAGAGGTGCTCCAGCGCTCTGACCATTTTTGTGGCCCTCCTCTGGACCTGGTCCAACAGGTCTGGATCTTTCTTGTGCTGAGAACCCAAATCCATACCTTCGGCTTGTTATTTTCACCTGGAAAGCGTTTACTAAACCCAGGTGCTTGGTCACGCTGCCATTTTTGGGAGAAATTGCCATTTCCACCTTCAAAAAAGAAAAGAAAATTAAAAAAAAACAGTTATACATACAGCTGGTAAAACACACCCCCTGCTACTTCTGCGGGCCTGCTGTAGCAGGGGAAGGACCTGGGAGCGGGGGGGAGACAAGCCAGGGCTGCACAACCAGCAGAGACAGCGGGGCGCATCCTTGGAGGTACGGGGCCTCCCTCTGGCCCCAAGGGTTAGGGAGATCCCACCACTGAAGGATGGGAAGGAGTCCATGGGCCCAAGAAAACCTCCCCCCCAAGACCTCTCACCACCGCGTGGGCCCTGCGGTCGCTCTCTGTAGGCCGGCGGGTACCAGGCGGCGGGTGGCCTGTAGCCGTCAGGCGGCAGGTAGGTGTTGGCGGGCGGGTAGCTGTCGGCGGGCAGGTAGCCGTTGGTAGGCGGCGGGTAGCTGTAGATGGAGGGGGGGTAACAGTCGGAGGGCGCATAGCCGTTGGCGGGCGGCGGGTAGCTGTTGGGCTGCGAGTAGCCGTCGGGCTGCGAGTAGCCGTCGGGCTGCGAGTAGTTCTCAGCAGCAGGCAGGTAGCTCTCGGGCTGCGAATAGCCCTCAGCGGGCAGGCAGCTCTTGGCTGGCTGGGACGAGGTGCCGGCAGGTGAGGAGGTCTCGGCGGGCTGCGAGGAGCCGTCGGCGGGCTGCGAGGAGCCCTCGGCGGGCAAGTAGCTCTCGGCGGGCTGGGAGTAGCCG